>VZTE01005672.1:0-11661 GCA_013397775.1 Eulacestoma nigropectus | reverse complement strand
ATGCGGCTGGAAGGGAGCAGGGTCCGGCCTTCCCCCGCTCCTCCTCCGCATCCCTCCGGCAGGAGCGGGGCCGGGCATCTCCCCTGCCCCGCAGGTCCCTTTCCCGGGACGGAGCGCTCGCGGCGCGGGAGCCCCGCGGGCGGCGGGAGCTCCGTGGGCGCCTCCGCGGCGTTTAACGGAGCGTGAAGTGCCACCCGTGTCTTCAGCGGTGCGAGCAGGGCCCAGGCCGGCGGGGCGGTGGGAACCGGCCTGTTCCTCGAACGCAGAATCCCAGAATATCCTGAGTAGCAAGGGACCCTCAGGAGTCATCGAGTCCTGAGCCGGCACAGGACACCCCAAGGGTCACACCGTGTGCCTGAAAGCGTTGTCCAAACACATCTTACACTCTGTCAGGCTTGGTGCTGTGACCACTGCCCTGAGGAGCCTGTTCAGTGCTCTGCCACTCTCTGTGTGAAAAACTTTTTCCTGAGATCCAACCTTAAGCTCCCCCCAGCTCAGCTTCACGCCCCCTGGAATGGTGGGGGGGGGTTTATTTAAAGTTTGCCGTTTTGGTGCAGGTTGTGCCCAGTTTCCCATCTGGAAGCAGGGATGGGGACTTGGGCAGAGGCTCTTCAGCCTGTCCATGCTGCCTGCAGGGCCAGGGGGCTTCAGGGGGCATGGGTTACTCACCCCCACTCTGGCCTTTGCTGCCAGGGAAACTCCGGGGGTTGCAGCACATACTCCTGCATGTGGGATTGTTCCTTTGGTGTGTTTCTCCTCTTCGTAAGGAATCCTGTTTAATTTCTATTAAAATGCTTAACTATGCAATTTTTTTTTTTGTAGTGGGCTTTTCTCATAGATATAACCAAGTATCTCTCTCTCTCTGTTTTTTAATACAGGAGCTGCTCAGGGTGATGAGGACGATCGATGATAGAATTGTCCATGAATTAAACACTACGATTCCAACAGCTTCCTTTGTGGGGAAAGTTGATCCTGGCCAGACATGTAAAGAGCTGTACCAGTCTGTGAGTGCACACGCCTTCCAGCTCCCTTCCTGCTGCTTTCTCATGTGCAGTGGCCAGTAAAGCATCCTCAGTGTCTGAGGAAGACTGCCTTGGTAGATCCTGCTTTGTGTATTCCTAGCTGTCCTGCTCAACATCTCCACACACCTGTGTATGTAACAACTGCTTCAGTTTAAAACCATGCAGGGAGATTCTTTGTTCTGCCATACTGATCTTATGAGGATCTTTTAAAAAGGGTGCTCATTTTTCCTGCTACTCTGCAAGACTCCTTCTCATGTTTACCTTTGGCTTTTGATCAACTTGGTAAGAGCAAGTACCACAGAATAGTCTGAGTTGGGAGTAGCTGCTGCTCAAAGCAGTGTTGTTTCCTACATGTGGATTATGAATTCAGAGGGATTAGGCACAGCAATACCATGACTTAAGAAAGTGTCCCTTTTAACTTGTAACTCAGAGGTTTTTATTCTCTGATGAATCACTGTGACTTTCTCTCTCTCCCCACTTAGTTGATGGATGCTCACACCAATAGAGAAAGAATCATCAAAAACTGCATCTCTCAGACTTCTGCTGTAGTGAAAACTCTCAAAGAAGAGAGGGAAAAGGCCCATGAAGATGCATCATTATTAAAGCAACTCAGGAAAGAGCAGACAAAGGTGAGTGATGGAGCCTTCTAGAGATCACTTCTAGAGGAAGAAGAGGGTATCTTTCCCAAACGGAAAGACCAGTGTGGTGGAGAGAACCCAAAGTGGATCCTGAGTCTTTTTCAAGGTTCTTGTTGACTCTCGTTGGGTCTTGTGAGAGCTGTTTTCCCAAGGCCTCAAGGCAGAGAGCTGCTTTTATCCTGCAAGTGGAGCGTTTTCTGAGATTCTTTTACACAAATGCCATAGAAAAACACATGTTCTTCCCCATGGTGGATTCTAACCTTCACTGACTGACACCACTGAGGTACAACTTAACGTTTCCTGTCCTCTGCAAGATGCTCCCAGGCAACCTTGAATTCCACTTACACAACTTTTTTGCTGTTTGGTATTTCTTGGATTAATATTTGGAGTACCTTGTGATGGTGAGAGAGAGATCTGGGTTTGCGTATGGAATTCTAATGTGCAAATGCCCTCTCACCCTTCTGGCCTCTGGGTGGAAAGTGTACTTCACCAGAGGTGATTGAGTATCAGAAGTGGAGAAAGGAACCCCACTGAAGTTCTCACCCCAATTCCAGGGCCCCCTTTGTAAGGAAAAGGGTACTGAGAGGACCATGTGGCAGAGGAGCGGTTTTGTTCTGAGCTACTAACAAGCATGGATAGTAGTTTGAAAAACTAGAATGGCAGCTTACTATTTTCTACACATTTTGTTAGCAGAGCAATTTCTTTAAATAATTTAGTTACTGAGCCCAAAACTTCTCACTGAAAGCACTGGGAGGATCACAGTGATAGTGTTTAATGATTGGAGGTGGTTTCAAATGTTAAAAGCAATCTATGATTTAGAAACATCTCAGAAATTTTTTATGAGATCACCTCAGATTTGTACTTGGACCTTATGAGGTGTGATCCCCCTGCTTTTTTTTTTTTGCTCTCCATGAGAGTTGTGTTTTTTCTACAAGTCAGAAAAGCTGTCTTGTCAGAACACATCCTAGTTTTAAGACTAAGAATTTCAAATATCTGTTCACTTGGTTGCAATACAGATCTCTTTTTCCTTGTTATATGTGTTTCTCTCATCCTGCTTATTGTACAAATTGGAGGACTTTATGTAAAATTATTACTTCTAGGGCATTGAATGGGGAAACTTGGAGTAGTAGTTTCTTTGAACTGCTAAAGATCCTCTGAGTGTTTATTTTATGGAGACTTATCCTGGTCATCCAGTCACTGTGTGGATGCTGGATTGTTATTTCAAACAGTTTGAAGTCCTGTTGAATTAGGGAAAGTCCATCCAACAACTGCAGCAACTCTGTGTGCTGGGATATCTTACTTGGAAGGTTTTTAGTGGGATTGCTGTCTTGGCTTGCACTTGTTTA
This sequence comes from Eulacestoma nigropectus, assembly GCA_013397775.1. NCBI lineage: Eukaryota > Metazoa > Chordata > Aves > Passeriformes > Eulacestoma > Eulacestoma nigropectus. The sequence continues at coordinate 8,655 of VZTE01005672.1, read as the reverse complement.
CCAGGCCTCTAATTGGAACCATGTATTGAAAATGGATAAACTCTGACTCTTAGTCTGTTGTGTTAAAGACTCCAACAAAAATACATCCTAAATATGGGAAAAAATGGCAGATGATTCTTATATCTCCTACTATTGCTTCGGGGCCAAATTACCTGAACACAACTGTTACACCTGCCCCTCGGGGTTTCCAATAGGTATGAAACAAAGAGGTTCTTACTCTTCTCACGGGTCAAGTGAGTGCTCAAGGACTGTGTATTGTGGTAGTTCTTGCCAGAGCTTTTGCATCTGTGTAGAGCTGATTTGTCCTGCAGTGATGACATAAAATATTGACTGGTTCAGACAGCACAAACACACGTGATCAGACTGCAGACCCTTCTTGGTTAGTGCACTGAGAAGATGGCAAATGAAGCAGAGAGGGTCTCTTCATAACCTTAGTTTTAAATCCAGAATCCTAGCTGGATTCCTTGCTTTGCTGCCAGCCCCATATATGACTCTAATAATACAGGAGTGGCAACTCAAGGCTGCAGAGCTCACCCCAGCCCTAGCATTCCCTGTGCTGAGTGCTTGAATTAGGTGCAGTTATTTATGCCTGTGAAGCCATCAATGTTAATCAGTTAATTGCTAGCAAATCTTGATGGGCAATAGTTAGGAATAGAGCATGAGTAACCAGGATCTACTGCCAGGCTTGCTTTGCCAGTCTGCCGTCACTGTGCCCTTGCAGACTTGTGTGTGCCCCGAGCACTGGCTGACTGGAAGGGCCAGGCTCCCAGGGTGATTACACATTGTGCCCTTTGATTTGCACCATCAGACGAGGTGTGCACCTGGTGCTGGGGTTGGGAGCTGGAAAGTTGCAATAGTAGTAAATACTGAAGGATGCAGGGAGACCTGTTTGACAATAATCTTTTTATCTGTTACTTCCTGCAGTTGAAATTGATGCAGTCGGAGCTCAATGTTGAAGAAGTGGTAAACGACAGAAGCTGGAAGGTACTCAGTCATTTGACAGTGATGACGTTCTGTCCCAACAGACAGTCCTGCACTGCAGGTGTGGGACTGGTGCCTTATGAAGCAGGTTAACTAGAAATAGATGAGGGCAGTGCTGGGGGAAATGCTTCAAGTCAGTCATTTTCCCAATTCTGGATGCAGAGATCAAAGCTTTTCAGTTGCACTGCCAAGGGAAGAAAAGCATCTGATTTTGGGGGGAGGAAGGACTGTGGATTATTCCCTGTGTCCCTTTCTCCCCCTTGCCCAGTGGCTGAGCACTTTGTAGGCTTCTCTGTGGTGACTTCTCTGAAAGCTTTGCTGGGCATCAGAGAGATGGGTCTTTCACATTTGCCCGTATCTGGTGCTGATCACAGTTCTGAGCAGAGCCCAGGGGAGGGTATGGCTGTAGAAGCTGAACCTTTTCCTGATGGAGTTTCTTCAGGCCTGAACCAACGCTCCCTGGTGCAAAGGGCAGCCTTGCCGTTGCTCTCCTTTGTCAGCAGAGGGTGCAGATCACCCGCTGGACTGATGGCCCCAAAGTCTATCTGGTGATTTTAACACCGAGCTTAAATTCTGAGGTGGCTGTATTGTGTCACTGCAGGTTTCACATCTGTCATCCTTTTCTGGTTTGGTGTAGCTTTTCAGAGCTTTCAGTACTGCAAAGAGAACCTCTTTCCCTCTCTAAATGCAAAAAGAATTTTTGCAAATAGCTAGTACTAGCTGCACCTTCCTTTTTAATCCCGACTTCATGATTTTAGTCCCCTAGATTGCACCAGTGTAAAACCAATACAGATTTAAGTCTTGTGTGTTCTTCAGTAACTTCAGTGCAGGCTGATGAAATGAGCATTTACACAGTTTTCCATGTATGCTTTGCCATCAGTACACCTCTGTACTGTCCCAAAAAGCTAAGCATGCACTTCAGCTTAATTAATTTTAAACCAGCTCAGATCTGACTAAGCAATGCCACAGCCTTAACAACAACGTGCTGCAGGTCACCACGGGCAAATACTTTATGGCGACTCTGCTGTAGGGGAACAGCCCCCCTGCTAATCTTCATTCTGAAGCACCACGTTTAGTAGTGATCCCAGAAGTTTCTTGTAGCTGCATTAAGCTGTTACTGGTGACAGAACTGTCTAATTTTTCCTGAAGATGGAGAGTTTATAAATAGTGAGGTATGCATAGTACAGGGGTACTTTAGCCTGCTAGTGTATTCCTCAGCCAATGTTCAGAGCAGAGCTCGAAGAGATAAATATTTCTGGGTTTTATCACCAGCTCTGCTCTAAGTATACATAATTACATCAGTATGTTGTGCTCTAAGTATACACATAAATGTCTCCTTTAGCTGCCTGTAAAAATGCCACTGATGGAATTAGAACCAGTCATGGTTGCAGACTGAATGCAATTTGTTACATGGAAGTGATTATTGGTGTACAGGCTGGTGTTTTACTCTTGTAGACTTCTGGTTGGGAAGTACACTTGTGTATTTCCATTAACCCCAAACAACTGAAAACTGATTGGAAAAACCTGATTAGGAAACAGTTTCTTAAACACTGGCTGACTGTAACAATAATAGCATACAGAAGGATGCTACTTTATGGAAATGCACGCAGCGGAATTTGGATGATACCAAACAAGGCATTAACTTTCAGACAAGACACTTGCATTAGTCTCTGTCCAGCACCTCCACATTGGAGTTTATTGTTGGAGTGGTTTATACAAATACGTAAAAGCCAGCAAAATCAAACTTCTGCATAGTAACATGAATGTTAAGGTTTCTCAGCCATTGCTTTTCCTGAAAAATGTCTGAAAAATGAGAATAGCACTTCAAAGGTAGACCAATGGAGTTAAGTGACCGGAGTAACCTGAGATCTGTGATTCAATGATCCTAAAAGTAGGAGGCAGTGTTAGTAAGACTGCAGTGTTGATCTTCCTTCCATATGTTGCAGAGTTACTGTTACAGACACTTTAAAAGTTTGCATGATAGCAAGCAAGCTGGTGTGTTGTTTGATGCTAGAGACCCTTGCAGTGCTTTAGAAAGTATTTCCAGCACCCTTTTAGACATATATGCCATTAAAATGTCATTAACAGACAATGGACAAAAAATGGTGCAATTTGTTTAGTATTAAAATGTCTCTGAATTGGAACCCCCTGTTGCTCTTAATTTCTACAGTTTCCTCCTATCACTGATCTCAAACCTTTACCTCGTCTGAACTCTTCCTGAGGTGTCTATTCCATGTGGTAACATACTGGCAGCACAATTTCTATGTGTGAAAGAAACTATATCACAGCTTTTGTTTTCTGCAGTATGAAGCAGTTTGTAATACATGTTTGTTTCTTAAAATAAATTAAATTTGAAAGGAAGTTGAAAATTACTCCAAAATTGTTGAGAACCAATGCTGTAACTAATACTTGCTCCAAGCTTCACTTTTGCTGAAGTTGCCATAGGTTCTGAACTGTGAATAAGATCAGCTGTAGAAGATTCTAGGAAGATAGAGCTTGAAATAGTGTATTTATGTAAAGTGTTGGATAACTTCCCCAGAATTACAAGTCCACTCACTTTGCGCATAAAGCCAGTGGGAGAGTTCACAAAACTTCATATCTTGATGATCAGAGGCACTTGGGTCTGCCAAATCCCTGGACAGCTTGGCAAAATACGCTCTTGTGGGAATGCTGGTGAGACAACCAACAACTACCAGAGCTTGAGCTTGGTGTTGGTTGGTGCTTGTGTCACTTTCAGAACTTGTGCCAGATGAGTTTGGATAAAAACTGATAAATAACAAAATGGCTTGTGAAGAGCACCTGCAACCTTGGTGGGAGCCTGCATGTTTTGCTTTGGATTCAGATTGCCTTACTTTAAACAGTCACGTTTATTGGCCCTCCTTAGGGCAGGCCGGCAGCAGTTCAAGCTAAATATACACGATCCTCAGTATCCAGTTTTGTAGGCTAAATCTTACCCAGAGAAGGTGCCAGAGGTGAGTGAGGCAGGAGTGGTGTGCCCTTTGCAGGGAGTGCTGGCAGCATTGGCACAGGCAGGCAGATCACTGGAAGTGTGCACATGGCTTCCTGGAGCCCTTGCCCCTCTTCTTGGCTGTCATGACAATGTAAAATGTACCTGCTCAGGAAAGACAGGACTACAGCACCCACATTTGAATGCCAGAGTGAACCTAACAGAACACAACTATTCAGGAGCCTTCCACTGATTATTTCCCTCCCTTTTGAAAACAAAAAGGCATCAGCATTTTTGATGATAACAGGCTGTCAGGATTAAGAGTCTGCATTATCTGAGGGAGAACACTTAGTGCTGTGCAGTGTCCCAGCATCAGGCTGCAAACTCTGGATTTATTAAAGCCAGGAGAGAAGGTGAATGGAGATAGATGTCTTGGTAAATGCCATTTATTTGTACCTCAAGAGCTGGGCAGCTTGAAATGGGTGCTACATGAAGAGGTAGTTGCCTGAACTGTCTGTGAAGTTCTGCTCATTTCCTGGATGGGGCTGATTCACTTTTGCTCTTCTGTTTTGGTGTCTCAGGTATTTAATGAGCGGTGCCGAATTCACTACAAGCCTCCGAAGAGTCAATGATGATTGGGGGTATTTTCCATCAAGGTGGTCCAGAACTGTGAGAGCCAAACTGGAAAGAGACCTTGGGTGAGCTGAATTGGGACCCTCCAGAACCAGTAGAACCCAGTCTTGTTTTGTTTTGGACCTACTTAGCTGAATTCGCAAGCTTGAAATGATTCTCCTATAATTAAGAGAAAACAACTCATCTTTTGTACAAAATATGTGAACAAATGAGTTTTATAGTATTAAAACAATTTTCAAACAGAATGCAAAACTGGCATCTTTCTTGAACTTCCACAGCTTCAGTGATCCCAGAGGGGAAGAAACAGTGAAACCCATCCTGAGCAGGGAGGACAAGGCTCTCCCTGAGCTGGTGCCTTCTAAAATATCAGTGAACATGGTCTTTTTGTGGAAATGATCTACTACAGACTGAAAGGAAATAAAAATTGCAGACTGATCAGCAAGTGTAGTAAGTTCAGCATCTCTGAAAGTAAGAAGTTACCAGCCTCGTTCTGAACTGCTCGACACAAGCAGCAGTTGGCCCCGAGTTGTGTGTGGATACAGGTTTGCCATTGCTTCTGCAATGCTCACAGGCAGCATCTGTTGCTTACTTTCTTTTGGTCTATGTTACCAAGTTCTGGAGTTTTCCTTTAAATAGGGAATGTGGTGTTGATTAAAACCTCTTTGGGTTGGAGCTGAAGATGTGTCTCATTTGGGAATGAGACTGTCCAGGGACCCTTTTTTGTCCCTCCCTCTGAACCTTTAAGATTAGTGGTAAAGGTGAATTGTGTTTGAGCTGAGGAAACAGCTGTGCATACCTGATCCTGTTGATCCTGGCCATGGTGTTGTGTTTAGAAAGCTTTAATGCAGCACCCCTGCAGTAACACAGCATTTAAAGGCAGATAGGTAGGAGGAAAGCTGAATTGCTGTAATTACACCTGTATATTTTACTTTTTATTTTGTATTTATCTCATATTGGCTGACAGTCAAGTGACAAGGGCTGTGCGGTTGCCAGCTGGTTTTATTACTTAGCGATATGATTTTAAGGACTACTGAACTTAAACAGAGCCCTAAAAATGGAGGCCCTGTCTTGCAAACACTTTGGAATTCACCAACAGCAATGAAATTACTGGATATACTCTCACATCCCTAAAGCTTTGCATATATAGGGAGTGGGAAATAAGTGGAGGAATGTACCTGTGTTACTGAGAGCTGGCAAAGATCTGTGCAGCAGCATCTGTTTTATAGTTGTTTGTGCAGTAGAGACTCAAACTGCTTGGAGGCCTTTTATTTTTAGGCACCAGTGTCATTTTGTCTCACCTTTTTTTGAGAATGATGCAGAAATATATTTTAAGTCTTTGAGGATGTAAATCCTAATGTTCAAACTTCATTTTTTTTCCTTTTTTTTCCTCAAGGTACTGCAACTGCTTTATGTAGAACTTTACTTGAGTTGGAGCACTCATTCTTGAAGATTTCTCATTGTTTTTCTGCAACTCTGAAAGCAGAAAATGTGTTTGTTCTTCAGTTGTTAAATTCTTATAACTGTTTATCATCAAAGTGTAAATCAAATACTGCTCTGAAGTCTGGGCTGAATTGGCACTAATGTAATTTCAACAGGAGATGATGGTCAGTTAATGAGATGTTGAGAACAGTCAGTTTTGATTTCAAAGTTGGTACTTTTATATTGATCTCTAGCATAGGTGTCTAAAATATTTGTTCTCTCCGGGGCTTGGATCAGCTGCAAGGACAAATTCTCCTTTCAAGCCAGTTGTATGATAGAAACTTCTATGACTGTGTATAGACTTGGATCAATAGTCTTGAAATATAATCTTTTATTTCTGTATAAACTAGAGACTGTAATGAGAATTAATCATTGTCTTCCTTGATCCATCTAGATGTTTGCTCAGTTGTTGTGGAAGGCTTCTTCACTTAAGCAGATGCTGTGATAAATGACCTGTGAAAGGGATGTGATACACAGATTTTTTTTCTTTTGTTTTTGCATTTTTTATGAGGAAACTATGTTAAAAAACCCCAAAATCCACAACCCCAAAAAATCAGCCCAACACAGAATTATTTTCAGTTTGAATATAAGGCCAAGCAAGTAGTCCTATACAAACCCGAGTATGAAAAACTGATACCATGAGAAGACTCCTAAATCCCAACATCTCTTCCTTGGGTGTTTGCAGCTGGCATACAGAGGCTTGCACTAAGAAGTTGAATTGCTTTATTTAGTTTGCTCTGAGCACAGAGGGCTGTCTCTTACAGTAGTCCATGGCAAACCATGTGGCTCAGAGGCTGTTTGAATGTTGCTGTTGAACTCGATGGAACACGAAGGTGAGTAAATGGAATTGCACGCCGCCCTTTGGGGCTCGGGGCAGGAGAACACGGCTCTGCTGTTTCCTGAGTGCCTCAGAACTGCGCACGGAACAGTGGGATGTTCTTTGATGTGTGCAAACGGCATCGGTGTGAGCTGTGTGCCACACTGAACACAGGCAGGTAAATGCTCTGTGTCTAGGGACCCCTGAGGATTCCAGGATCCTGCTTAGTCAGGGATTGAACCTTGCTTCAACGTTACCATTGAGCTAGTTACAAAATTACTGGGCCGTTTGGTGTCATACGGGGGTCAAATAGTGGACCCTACAAATAGCAGGATTTCATCTTTTCCTGGTTTTAACTTCTATTTCTTCAAGTAAAGGCACTTGAGCACAGCTGATGGCCCTGTCCAGAGTCCTGTGGGTGTCTTGCCTCCTTTACTTTCCATTGCTTTCCCATTGCTTGCAAGTGGTGAATAGAGGTGGGCAGATCCTGCTTGCTTGGAAAGTCCTCTCAAGCTTGTGCACCTTTCCTTCTGTGAAATAGGTGTTCTTTTTCTGGCACTCAGTGCTGTTGTCTTCTGCAGCCTTTAGGCATCAAAGACTGATGAAACAGGTAGTTTCTTTATAGAACATTTTTAACAGTAGAATTCAGTTGTCTTGAAGCAGACTGAGAGGTAGAGTCTCAGCTTAGGCTGGGCTATGGTAACTTTGTGCTGCCGAAGGTCAGGTTTCTCTCAATCCTTGTTCATGTGTGATGTCAGAAATCTTTTGAAATCAGGGTTTGTAGCAGGAGGGGAAACCTGCTACATTGAAAATCAAGGCTGTTGTTCCTGTGATGATGAAAACAGATCTTCGGCTGGTACATGGAGGGCTGCTTTCCTCTAGAAGCTCTTACAGACATTCAGACCATGTGTCATGTCCAGTCACAATTACGTTTCTTGTCACTGTGAAACCAGAAGACTGATCTTACTGACTCAGCTTTCACAATAATTTCTACAGAGCTGACTTCATTCCTGGTTTAAAAATGACTTGCAAATACATAACCCTGGGGTTTGGATTTTGGTGGGTGGTTTTTTGTTTTTTTGTTTGTTTCTTCTTAAAAAAATTTTAATATTTTATTTTGCTTGCTTTGTTACTGTGATGGTGTTTTTATCAGCTATAGCTTGTACCTCTTAAAATTGCTTAAAGAGCACCAGGGAGTAATGGCCTGCAAGCTGTGAAGATCTGTTCCTTCTGTGTTGGAATAGTACATGGAGCAACACGTTACTCAGCTTCAAAGCTGTACAGAACGCCAGTGGTGGTGTCCCAGCAGAGATTCTCCAAGATAACAGCCGCGCAGTGAGGTGAAGGGAAGCTGCCATCTGTGCGGATGGAGAGTGTAGGCTGGCCTGGTACATGATACCAGCCGTGTCTCAAACGCTACAGGGGGGACACACCAGCTTATCAATGTTATGCAAGAGATGGGGTGGGGGTGGCTGTTCTTTTCCTGGCAGTTTTCCAACTCCTGGTTCATTACATCTAAAACTTAGTGTAGAGAGGGGTGGATGTGGGGGTTGCCCAAGATAAGGCTGATCAATTGCCACTGATCATCTTTGATCACATGTTTGCAAAACGTCAGCAATTCAAAGTGGTTTGATGAAATACTTGTGCAGGATGAGTACTGCATCCCAGTCTTAGAAATATCACTGGATTTTGGGACAGTCATTAGCACTGCTGTGGAAAGGAAACAGCCTGATTTGCCTCTGTAAATTTTAGCATTAACTTGCTGACAATTCGTGTTGATTTTCACAGAACCACAGAA
>VZTE01005668.1:6985-18881 GCA_013397775.1 Eulacestoma nigropectus | reverse complement strand
CCTTCCTCCCTTCCTCCCTTCCTCTCTTCCTCCATTCTTCACCTTTTCCTCTTCAAATGACCCTGGGACAGGGTGGCATTTCGCCCTTGGTGACACCAAGGTTGGGCACCTTCATCTCCATCCTCACCCGTCCCAACTCGAAATGATCCTGGGACAGGGTGCCGTGTCCCTCTTCGTGACACTTCGGGCACCTCCATCTCCATCCTCACCATTCCTGGCTCTGAATGATCCTAGGACACATCCATGGGGTGGGGACCCTCCAGAACCCCTTCCCTGTGTCCCACGCCCACCCCGTGTCCCACAGCTCTATCTCGGCAGCTCGCGGGAGGCGGGTGAAGCCCGGGACGAGGTTCCCACGTGGAACGGGGATGGACTCCAGCAGGTACCCCAGAACCCAACCACCATCCGTGGTGGGCTGTGTCCCCTCATTCCCATGTCCCGGCAGCTCCCCCATTCCCGTGTCCCCGTAGGTCACCGCCGGCAGCTCCGACGCCATCGCTGTCCACGCCCTCGGGGTGCTCACGGCCATCATGAGCAACTCGCCCTCGGCCAAGGTGGGCAGGGGACCTCCTTTTGGGGAGGACACCCCAAAACCGGAGGGATTTGGGTATTTTCATCCGGGTTGAGGTGGCTCAGCCCGTGGTGGGGCTCGGCCGGGATCCCACATGTCCCTGTGCTTCCAGGAGGTGTTCAAGGAGCGCATCGGCTACGCCCACCTCTACGAGGTGCTGAGGAGCCAGGGCCAGCCCACCCAGCGCCTGCTCCAGGAGCTCCTCAACATGGTGAGCATTCCCGCTTTTCCTGAGTCCGGGCAAAGCCCTCAGCGCCGGGGGTTCCTGTGGATCTCAGCCTCCATTCCGAGCCCCCTCATCCTCTCCACTCTGCTGGTTTCTCAGCAGCTTCCTCCTGAGGGGTCCTGGGGCCATCTTTCACTTGGAGTTGTGCTTGGGTTTGGGAGTTTTGAGCCCTTTTGGATGTGGAACTGCTCACTCTGGTGCTTCTGGACACAGGAAGGTCTCCAAGGTGCCTCATGCATGAGGGTCTCCGAGATCCTTGATTCGTGGAGGCCTCCAAGACACTTCATGCACAGGGGTCTCCAAGATTCTGGATGCACAAGAATCTTCAGAATGCTTGGTGCATGAGGGTCTCCAAGATCCTTGATTCACGGAGGTCTCCAAGATTCTTGACGCACGGGGTCTCCAAAATTCTGGGTTCACGGTATCTCCAAAACTATTAATGCGTGGGAGTCTCCAGGATCCTTAATCCATGAGGGTCTCCAAGATCCTTGATGCATGGAGGTACCTAAGATTCTGGATGCATGCAGTCTCCAGAATTCTTCAGGTACAGGATCTCCAAAAGTAGCAATGCATAAGGGTCTCTAAGATCTTTAATCCATGAGGGCCTCCAAATTCTGGATGCATGGGAGTCTCCAAGATTCTGGACGCATAAGGGTCTACACAAGGTCTCTGCTGCCAGCCCAGGGTGGCCTGGGATGGATCCATCCCTCTCCACAGCACTGGAGCTGCACCAACCCCCGCTCGTGTCCCTGCAGGCGGTGGAGGGTGACCACGGCTCCTTCCCGGTGCGTCCCATCCGCAACGAGCAGCCCCTGCTGATCCTGCTGGCCTGGCTGCCGGCGCTGGAATGCCGCGATCTCCAGGTGTTCCTGTCGGCGTGGCTGCGGCGCCTCTGCGAGGCCTCCCTGCCCAGCCGCCTCACCTGCGTCAAGGCGGGCATGGTGGGCTCCCTGCTGGGCGCCCTGGCCACCGAGCCGGCGCTTCCCGGTGCCTGCTCCCAAAACCTGCTGGAGCTGCTGCGCTCCTTGGGCAGCCTCTCCATCCGGCCCGGGGAGCTGCGGCAGCTCCTGCGGCTGCTGCGGCGCGAGCGGGGCCGGGGGCCGCATCCCTACGTGGCTCCGGTCATCCGGGCGCTGTCCGGCATGGCCAGGGGCGAGGGGCCCCCGCGGGCGCTGCAGAGCTTCGACCTGAGCCCCGGCATGGCCGGGATCATGGTGCCCACCATCCAGAAGTGGCCCGGCGGCGCCTTCGCCTTCCACGCCTGGCTGTGCCTGAGCGAGGAGGAGCCGGAGCCGCCGGCGAGGCCGAAGAGGAGGCAGCTCTACAGGTGATGCCCGCTGGAGGGGGTGAGGGTGAGGAGGGGCAGCACCACCACCATCCCCACCGTGGTTTTCTCCATGGTTCTCTCCACCAGCTTCTTCACGGCGGGCGGGACGGGCTTTGAGGCGTTCTTCACCGCGGGTGGCGTGCTGGTGGTGGCCGTGTGCACCAAGAAGGACTACATGACGGTGGCACTGCCGGAGTTTGCCTTCAGCGACTCGGCTTGGGTGAGGATCATCCCCGTCCCCGTCCCTGTCCCCATCAGGGGCGCCACGATGCCGTAATGTCCCTCTCTGTCCCCCCAGCACTGCGTGGACGTCGTCCACGTCGCCGGCCGCCGGCCCTTCGGCCAGAACGTCGTCAGCATCTACGCCGACGGACACCTGCGGAAAACGGCGCAGCTCCGCTTCCCGTCCCTCCACGAGGTGGGGGATCCTCCCCGCGCCCACCCACGCCCCTCCCCGTGGCCTCAGTGGGGGCTGAGTGTGATCCCTTCTCCCTCCCAGTCCTTCACCTCCTGCTGCATCGGCTCCGCGGGCCACCGGACCACCACGACGGCCACCACCACTGCCGGTCACCCACCGGCGTCTCACGGGCTGGAGCTGGTCTTCCCCCCACACCCCGTGCTCGGACGCTCCCAGTCTGTCCCCGCCACCCTCGGCCCCCACTCTTGGACCCCCACCCAGCTGCCCACGGAGGGGGTGGTGGCCACCACGGCGGCCGGAAGCCAGGACACGGAGTGGGGCAGCCCCACCTCGCTGGAGGGTCACCTGGGCTCCGTGGCCATCTTCTGCGAGGCTCTGCAGCAAGCCCAGGTCAAGGCTCTCTTCTGTGCAGGTACATCAGGGTGGGACATGGAGGATGTCCCCGGGGTGCTGGTGGTGACCGGGGTCTCCTCCACCGTGTCCCAGCTCACCCCAGTCCTCTCCCCCAGGACCAAACGTCACATCCCCGTTCACACTGGAAGGTGACTTGGTGGAGCTCAGCAGCAAACTCTTGCTGTACTACACCCCCCAGGTGAGGAGAGCCACCCCCCTGGGGACAGAGACAGCGCTGGTGAACCCTCTGCCACCAGGGACACGTCCAGGATCATTGGGATGCCCCCATGGTGTTTTCTTCCAGGCCTGCAGGAACAACATCTGCCTGGACCTCTCTCCCAGCCACGGCTTGGACGGGAGGCTGACGGGGCACAAAGTGGTCAACTGGGACATCAAGGTAGGCTGGGCACAGGGTGGCCTGTCCACCCCATGGCCTGGAGGCAGGGGGGGTCCCTCCTGGGGCACAATCCCAGGGCAGGACCCCCACAGGTCCCCTGGACCCTGCAGAGGCTCTGCCCATGGTATCGGGTCCACCATGACCTGTCTGTCCTATAGGTCCTGAGCGTCCAGGGTGGGCACCGTGGGTGGTGCAGGGGCACAGGTGACATCTGGGGACCCCAGGTGCCGTGGACCTCCTCCTCCACGCTGCTGTCACCACCCAGCAAAGCTTGTCCCCTCGCTCCCCCAGGACGTGGTCAACTGCGTGGGTGGGATGGGGGTGCTCCTGCCCCTGCTCGAGCAAGTGGTGTCCAAGACGGAGGAGCCTGAGGACGAGCAGGAGACCAACGACCTGGTGGGGCCGGAGCTGACGTCCTCCAGGAACGCCCAGGGCATGCTCATCCCGCTGGGAAAGTCCTCAGGTGAGGAGTTCAGGGGACGTGGAGCAGGAGCTGTCCTGCTCGGGTGGCCGGAGGTGACCCTGGAGGTGTTCCTGGACCTGGCAGGTGTCCACCACGGGCAGGAGAGGTCTTGCCTGAGGCTCCAGGAGTTATGGGATGATGGAGGAACAACTTGGGATGTTGTTATGACCCAGTTAGTCACGAGCAGTTCTGGGAAGGTGAGGGTGGCTCCAGGAACCTTTGGCGCGGGTGGAACGTGCTGTCTCCCGATATCCAGCTGCTCATTCCCAAGCTCAAAGCAGCAGAGGCTTCCATCTCCTTAAATCTGGAGGAAACAGGAGAGCAGGGTGAAAAGTTTGGAGAGACAACTGGGTGGGATCTCCGGGCAGGGGTTTGGGTGGGCCCAGGGCTCACAGGTCGCGGTGGCCTGCAGAGAGCAGGCTGGAGAGGAACAACGTGGCCGCCTTCCTGCTGCTGGTGAAGAACTTCCTGCGGAATCACGCCGTGAACCAGGAGAGCCTGGTGCAGTGCCACGGGCCGGCCATCATCGGAGCGCTGCTGCACAAGGTGTGGGAGGCTCCCAAAAACCCCATCCCGCGGTCCTTGCCGTTCCCAAGGGGCTGCAAGTGTCCCCTGTCGCCCGTGGCAGGTCCCCGGCGCGCTGCTGGACATGAGCACCTTGATGGCCTCGCAGATCCTCATGGAGCAGGTGGCTTCCGAGGGCAGCGGGCTCCTGCTGCACCTCCTCTACCAGCACCTCCTCTTCGACTTCCGCATCTGGAGCAACAGCGACTTCGCCGTGCGCTTAGGTGGGAACTGGGAACGCCTGGGAGTGTCCGTCCCGCCCGGCCTCGGTGGCATCCTCACACCTTCTCCCTGCAGGTCACATCCAGTACCTGGCCAACGTGGTCAAGGACCACAAGCAGCGCATCCGCAAGAAGTACGGGGTGCAGTTCATCCTGGACTCCATCCGGACCTACTACGGGTGAGCTGCCATGTGTGGCCGGGATCCTGGAATGCTGGCGTGGTGGGATTGGGGGTGGGCCTCACCCCCTGGGAGCTGAGGTTTGGATAGACACCGTTTTCGTGGGATAATATCCCTCCTTCCAGTGAGGGAGCGTTGTGGTGGGTGCAGGAGCTTCCGTGTCCCATCCCTGAGCCTGTGCCCAGCTCCAAAATCCACCCCTGGCAGCCACCAAGAGCGTGGTGGCTTCTACAACGAGCTGACCCAAATGTGTGGGGTGGACATGTCCCAGTGGGGCAGAAGATCCCTGGCTGTCCACACCAGGCTCCCTGGGGCTCCTCAGGCTTTGTGTTGGGATTTGGGATGATGCTGGCGATGGGCGACGGGTGACAAGGGACACGTCCCCGTGCGTGTCTGTCCATCAGCACCTCCAGGGAGAAGACCGCGGCCACCGACGACATCAAGACAGTGCAGACCTCCCTCTTCAGCCTGGTGAAGGATTTCTTCTGCAGGAGCTTCTCCGGGGAGGAGATGCAGAGCTTGCTGAACTACCTGGCTGGGGCGCAGGACGAGCAGCAGGTGTGTCACCGGCCACCCTGTGGTCCCCAAACCCCTCAGCGAGCCATGGGCTGGGGAGAAGCCACTGAGCTCCCGGTGGGACACTCGGAGGGCAGTGGACAACCAGCCCCGTGTCCTGCAGGTCTGTGGGGCACTGGAGGTGATCCACAGCCTGCTGAAGGGTTCCCCAGCCCAGGAGCAGCTCTTCGCCTTCCTCTTCGAGCCGGGCCATGTGGAGCTGCTCTTCTCCCTGCTGGTGCAGAAGAAGTTCTCGGATGAAGTGCGGGAAAGGGTCTTCAAGGTAGGGCGGGTCCCCAGCACCCACCTCCTGCTGTCCCCAGAGGAGACATCACAGCAAGGTGGCCTCCTCTCACCATCCCACCAGGTCCTCTACAAGATGCTGAAGTACGAGAAGGTCCCCGAGCGCAGCAAGAGCCGCCTGAAGCTGAAGGACATCGGGTACCACGGGCTCATCTCCCACCTCAGCGACATTCCCGGCTCCATGCTGCTCTTCCGCTGCCTCTCGGAGCAGGTCCTGGGGGCAGGTACCGTGTGCCGAAGAAACCAGGCCGCCCATCCCAACCATGTGTTGTGGGATCATCACTGGTGGCTTCCCACGAGGCTCAGCTGGGCCGGGTCTTTGGTGGCTTTTGGGGACAGCAGGAAGTGTCCCACCACTGGGCTGTCTCTCCTTGTCCACAGACCCTCCCAACTACAAGGACCTGGTGGCCGTGGTGTACCTGTCCCACCAGGCTGAGCTGAGCATCCGGCTCGACATCTGCCGCAAGGTGAGCAGGGCCGGGGACGCAACCGGAGGTGACAGAGGTGTCACCCCAGGGATGAGCTCCTTGGACACCCAGCCATGCCCAAAAGCGGTGGCCGTAGGGATGGTGGTGACATGGATCTGCCAGCATGGGAATGGTGGAGCCCCAGCACCCCATGATGGTTTTGGGGGATCTGGGATGCTTCTGCTCCTGGGATGGGTCCATCCATCAGGAGCTGGGGCAGCAGCATCCAACGTCCTTCCTTCTTCTCCTTCTCCTTCTCCTTCTCCTTCTCCTTCTCCTTCTCCTTCTTCTCCTCCTCCTCCTCCTCCTCCTCCTCCTCCTCCTCCTGCAGCTCTTCCACCTGATCTACGCGCAGCAGGACCTGGTGAAGCAGCTGGCCAGGTTGGCCGGCTGGCAGGACACGCTCACCAAGCTCTACGTGAAGGAGTCCTACGAGTGCCGCCAGCACAGCCTGAGCACCGCGGGCTGCCCGGAGCTGCTGCGCCTCTCCGAGCCCTCCAGCAAGGATGGGATGAGCCCGCTGCCCGCCGAGCTCCAGGAGCTCGATGTCTTCCTCCCGCTGGGATACGAAGCCTCGGACCAGGAGCTCTCCGAGGGCTTCTCCGACCACTCCATCTCCCCGAGCGGCCGCACCAAGTCCTTCCACTCCTACAACTTCAAGTCCTTCGACTCCTCGGACCGGGCCAGCCGCTCGTCCTCCAACCCCGGGGACGGTCCCCCCTTCGACGGCGTCTACCACCCGCTGTCCCCCTTCTCCACCTCGCCCTTCGACCTGGGGCTGGACCTGGCCAGCACCAGCTCCGTGGCCACGGCCGAGAGCGGCACCCAGACCCCGGCCAGCGGCCCCGGCACCCCCTCGCCCCTGGAGAGCTTCAAGCCCTTCCCGGGAATGCGAGCGCGCAAGAGCTCCAGCCTGTCCAACGTCCTGGATGAGAGCAGCTACCAGGACATGCTGCCCAGCGACAACGTCTCCAACACCAGCAACCCCCAGGTGAGCCCCAGACCCCCGTCCCCGCCACCCTGGGGCACTCCGGGCACCTCTCACCTTCCCCTGCTTTGGCAGCAAACCCCCGAGGAGGAGCTGTGCAACCTCCTGACCAACATCATCTTCTCGGTGACGTGGCGCGGGGTCGAGGGCTGGGACGACGCGGCCTGGAGGGAGCGCGGCCAGGTCTTCTCCGTGCTCACCAAGCTGGGCACGGCCTGCGAGCTGGTGCGGCCCCCGGATGAGATCAAGCGCAGGTGAGGCCCGCCCGCGTCCCGGGGCTGGATCCCGAGGGAAGGGCACCCTCCGGAGCCGCTGCTGTCCCACAGCCTGCTGGAGATGATGCTGGAGTCGGCGCTGACCGACCTGAAGGAGTCGGGCCCGGCCGCGCTGCCCGGGCTCACCCACA
The DNA here is from genome assembly GCA_013397775.1 of Eulacestoma nigropectus. Lineage (NCBI taxonomy): Eukaryota > Metazoa > Chordata > Aves > Passeriformes > Eulacestoma > Eulacestoma nigropectus. Next base: position 11,403 of record VZTE01005668.1, on the reverse strand, counting down.
ACGCCCTCAAGCTGCTGCGGCTGCTCCAGGATTTCCTGTTCTCCGAGGGACACAACAACCAGGCCCTGTGGAGCGAGAAGGTGGATGGGAGTGAGCGGGGATTCCTGATCCCAAACCCCAGCTCTGCTAATCCCTGATGTCAGCCCTGGCCCTAAACCCAGCCCTACCTGCAGGGACTGAACATAACCTTGGGAAATAAGATCAGACTTATTCCTAAACTGAAATCAAAGCCTAATCCTAACCTTGGGAAATAACCTCAGTCTTAATCCTAGATTTAAATCAAAGCCTAATCCTAATCTTAGGAAATAACCTCTGCCTTATTCATAATCTTAAATCAAACCCCAGTCCTAACCCTTAAACCTTAATCCTAACCCCTAATCCTAAACTTTAACATTAATCTTAAACCTTTACCATAAAAGCAACCCTTTATACTCTAAGCCCTGACCCTAAACCCTAAGATTAACTCATAAACTCTAAATCTAACTGTACCTCCTAAATCATGATCCTAAACCTTAACTCCACATCTTTGTCGTAAAGCCCAACCGTTAATCCTAATCTTAACCCTAACTCTTACTGTAAACCTAAACCCTAATTCACAGCCTGTAACATAACTGTACTTCCTACATCCTAATCCTAAACCTGCTACACCTTTGTCCTACAAGTCAACCCTTCCTCCAGTCCTATACCCCAGCCCTAATCCTGACCCCTGACCGTAATTCCTGAGCCCCAGCCTCCTGCCAAACCCGGACTAGTTTGTCATGGGTTGGCTTCTACCCTAATCCTAAACCCAGACCCGAATCCGAGGAGGGCCGGGTGACGGGGACGGAGCCAGTGGCTGGGCAGGGTGGGATCCCCGCCCAGGTGAGGGGCTCACGGTGTCCCCCCAGATCTACGAGGGGGTCAGCGGCCTGCTGGACAAGCTGGGCGTGTGGCACCACCTGGCCAACGGCGCCTCGGACCTCAAGGAGATGGCGCAGACGGGGCTGCGGGTGCTCGTCGGGTACATCCTGCTGCAGGACCCCCAGGTGGGTCACCCCTCCCTGGGCACCGCCGTGGCACCGCGGTGGCCCCGCCTGACGTCGCCTGTCCCCCCCCAGCTGCACTCGCTGGCCTACGTGAAGCTGCACAGCCTCCTGCAGACCACGTCGGCCCCGCGGCGGGACGAGGCCTGTTACCTCCTGGGAAAGCTGGAGACGCCCCTGCGGCGCTCCCTGGATTCCAGGTCGGAGGCCTTCTCCTGGCTGGTGCCCATCATCCGGACGCTCATGGATCAGTGCTACGAGACCCTGCAGCTGCAGCAGTTCCTGCCCTCGCTGCCCCCCACCAACGGCAGCCCCACCTTCTACGAGGACTTCCAGCTCTTCTGCACCACCCCGGAGTGGAGGGGCTTCATCGAGAAGCACGTGGGTGCCATGGGATGACTCCTGGGGGAATGCCTGGGTGATGGCTGGTGGGTACCAAGCCCTGGATAATGCCTCTCTGCTCATCCAGGTGCAGCCCACCATGGCCCAGTTTGAGATGGACACGTTCGCCAGGAGCCACGACCTCATGTCCAATTTCTGGAACGCCTGTTACGACGCCATGATGAGCAGCTCCCAGCGCCGGGAGCAGGAGAAGGCGGCCAGCCGCAGGTTGTTCCAGGTACTGCCTGCTCCTCACCCCTGGGATGTGCTCCTCAGCCTGGGGACACTCTCCTCGCCCCTGGCGTGTCACTCTGGGTGCTCCTCATCCTGGGGATATGCTCCTCACCCCCAGGATGTCATCCAGGGGTTGTGCTCCTTATCCTGGGGACATGTTCCTCACTCCTAGGATGTAATTTTGGGTTCTCCTTATCCTGGGGACATGCTCCTCACCCCAAGGATGTCACTCTGGGTTCTCCTTATCCTGGGGACATGCTCCCTCACCCCAAGGATGTCACTCTGGGTTCTCCTTATTCTGGGGATGTGCTCCTCACCCCAATGATGTCACTCTGGGTTCTCCTTATTCTGGGGACGTGCTCCTCACCCCAAGGATGTCATCCAGGGAATATGCTCCTCACTCTGGGGATGTCATTCTAGGAATGTGCTCCTCTCCCTGGGCATGTTAATCCTGGGGTTGTGCTCTTCATCCCAGGGATGCCATCCTGGGGACATTGCCTTCAGGAAGTGCTCCTCATCCTGGGGACATTGTTTCGGGGATGTGCTCCTCGTTCCAGGCACATTATCCCTGGGATGTGCTCCTCATCCTGAGGATATCATCCCGGGGATGTGCTCCTCATCCCAACCACATCATCCTGGGGATGTTCTCCTTACCCTGAGGGCGTCACCCTACGGATGTCCCCAAGCCCCAGCCCTGCTGTCACTTCACTCTGCTGCCCCCTCGGCAGGAGCTGGTGCTGGAGCCGGCGGCGAAGCGCTGCAAGGCGGAGAACGCCCGGCACGCCAACGTCCTCAAGCAGGCCAACAACCACCACAGCACCGTGCTCAAGCAGTGGCGCTCCCTGTGCCGCCTGCTCACCTCGCCCCGCTCCTCCTGGGCCGACCGGTGAGGCCCCACCTCGTCCCCGGGCACGGGTGGCACAGCCAGGGGTCCCCAGGGTGCCTCACCCCCGGCTGTCCCCCAGGAACCCACCCGAGGTTCGCTGGAAGCTGTCGAGCGCCGAGACCTACTCCCGGATGAGGCTGAAGCTGGTGCCCAACCTCAATTTCGACCAACACTTGGAGGCCAGCGCCCTGCGGGACAACCTGGGTGAGGTGGTGGCCCTGGGGCACCTGGGGATGTCGCCGGTGGGGTTGGGCTGGGAGATGTCACGGGCAGTGTTAAATTGGGGCCCTTCTCAGGGCTCGTCCCCACGTTCTGGGGGAGCTCTGGGGTCCTGCTGACCCCTTCCTCATTGCAGGAGCCGACCACCTCCAGAACCCCGCCGAGTCCCTCCCGCTCGCCATGGCCAAGGAGGCCAAGGTGAGCGAGCTGGAGGATGACCAGCTGGCCGAGGAGGACCTCCCTGTCCTGGACAACCAGTGAGTGTCCCCACCCCTGCTACAGTGCTAGCTTGCCCAGGCTGGGGGTGTCACCAGGGTGTCCTCACCCCGCTGTGCCACCCAGGGCTGAGCCCAAGGAGCAGAACCAGCGGGAGAAGCTGGTGGTGTCGGAGGACTGCGAGCTCATCACGACGGTGGCCGTGGTCCCCGGGCGCCTGGAGGTGACAACCCAGCACGTTTATTTCTACGACGGCAGCAGCGAGAAGGAGGAGACGGAGGGAGGTAACGGCGGGTGCTCCTTGAGGGGCGTGAGGAACCCCAGCCCCATCCCCGCCTCGGGAATGGCGGGATGGTGACGCCTGGGGGGCTCCGCGTCCCCCCGCCCTCGGCAGGGATCGGCTACGACTTCAAGCGCCCCTTGTCCCACCTGCGCGAGGTCCACCTGCGCCGCTACAACCTGCGCCGCTCCGCCCTCGAGCTCTTCTTCATCGACCAGGCCAACTACTTCCTCAACTTCAGAAAGAAGGTGGGGACCTCCTCGTGCCCTCCCAGACCCCTCCCAGGGCCGCGGCTCTGCCCGAGCTCCGGCCGCTCCACGTCCTCCTGTCCCCCCCAGGTGAGGAACAAGGTGTATTCCTGCATCCTTGGCCTGCGGCCCCCCAACCAGACCTATTTCGGCAGCCGGTCCCCCCAGGAGCTGCTCAAAGCCTCGGGGCTCACACAGGTACCGGCCCCACCACGCCCATCCCCATTCCGTGTGTCCCCTTCCCAGATGGAAAAGGAGAGGGTGACAGCGTGGGATGGGGATGCCCATGAGACAGGGATGGCCATGGATTGGACATGGACAGGGGATCAGGGATGGCTGTGGATCTGGGAGTGGCCATGGGACGGGGATGGCCATGGGTTGGAGATGGACAGGGGATCAGGGATGGCTGTGGATCTGGGAGTGGCCATGGGACGGGGATGGCCATGGGTTGGAGATGGACAGGGGATCAGGGATGGCTGTGGATCTGGGAGTGGCCATGGGACGGGGATGGCCATGGGTTGAGGACAATCACGAGGCTAAGGACAGCCACGGGGCATGGGATGGTCTGAGAGCAGGGACGGCCATGGAACAGGGGATGGCCGTGGGATGGGGGTGGCCATTGGACCAGAGGTGATTGCAGAACAGGGATGGCCATGGCGTGGACATGGCCACAGTTCTGGGGACAACTGTGGGACCAGTGATGGCCCTGGGATGGGCACTGCCATGTGACGCAGGGTGCCTGCCCTGTCTCCTGCCCTCCCAAGCCCATCTCTTCCCTCTCCCTTCGCTCCAGAAATGGGTCCTGCGGGAGATCTCCAACTTTGAGTACCTCATGCAGCTGAACACCATCGCGGGGCGCACCTACAACGACCTGTCCCAGTACCCCGTGGTGAGCCCCTGTGTCCCCCGCTGTCCCCACAGTGACCCCCGTG
>VZTE01005667.1:1706959-1896498 GCA_013397775.1 Eulacestoma nigropectus | reverse complement strand
CCCGCCTCCCCCCCTCCCCCGTGTTTCAGCCTCTGGAGCTTCCTCCTTCCCGTTAAGGATGGAATTTTCAGTTACATTTCGCTAGGAGTCTAATTATTAAATTAGGTCTCCAAAACAGTGCCTGTAAGGGTGTAGGATTTAATGGAAACATGAGTTTGCTGGCTGCGGCCTGGAGAGCGTGTTGGGCCACTCCACCGGCTTGACGTGGTCCTCACAGAGTGCACCTGCGGCTCTTGGGGCAGGGCACCCGCAGTGTTTCTGCTAAAAACCTAAATGTAGGACTCAAGGTGGAGAGTCTGCCCACCGTGCCACGTGCTCTGATGTTGGTATCTCAGTGGAAAAGCTCATTCTCAACCTGTTCTAGTTTTTTTTTTTTTTATAAAAGGTTCCTTCTTCTAGTTGCTGCATCTGTGCTTTGATGTTCGGTGTAGTTGGTGAAAGGTAACTGGTTGAATGTGGGCTCTGTTGCTGTGTTAGAAGTCTGCACACTTTGGTTGTTGCAGTAAGTTTTGTGTTTTCTTATTGGGCGGGTGTAGCAAGATGGGCATGTGCTTCTTTTGACTAGAGGAGCCTGAGATAAAGTCTTAAGAATCTCCTCTTAAAGATACAAAGCTTCATTAGCAGTTAATTGATAAAAGTTTGACTTCCGCTGGTTCAAAGTTTTCCTTGGATATCATGGAGTGACGGAGAATGCAATTCCTGACTTTCAGGGGCTTCACCTATGTCTAGTGTTTTTTACTTCCAAAATCTGTTGTGCTGATGAACACTAAAGATGAAATTTTGTTAACTTTAACTTACTTATCTATCTGCATATATCTCAATCTTTGTTTTGGTTTTTTTGTTAAGTCCCTCTACTGATTGGTCTTTTAGTTTGATTTTTTTTTTTTTGTCTTTTTGCTGTATTGATGTTGTTCCAAGAAGTCCATATTTGACTTTTCCAAAAGTTTTATTTGGAGAGGTGCTTTTACTTCTTGTCATTTCTATGAGCATTTGTTGGAATAAAGAAAGGATCAATAGGAAGCCGTCCATTTACTTGGGAAGGAGACTGTGGTATTACAAGAATCTAGAAGGGAGTGAGGGGTTTTTTTCAGGTAAGAAAGGCTGTTTTGCAAAAGTTTGCTTGTCTCAGTGTATTTTTTTGTGTAAGGTTTATATTGTGTTTTTTCAGTCACCCCGAACAATTGCTCCACATTTGTTTCTTCCACCAGCCCTTGGAGAACTTGGACCTTTGCTAAAACAATGATGTTGGCATGAATAGGGACTGGTTTCTTACTCCAGTCTTGAAATATTAAGAGTCTAAGACAATAAACATTCCTTACACATGTGACAGAGATATTGAATTACTCTGTGTGAATATGTACTGGGGGATTTGGATAGGACATGAATTATGAAACTAATCCCTTTATTTACAAAAAGTAGAATTTTTTTCCCTTCATTGTGCAAGATGCATTGCTTGGAATAAATATTTTCCTAACTTACACTCAGCGTTATGCTAATGTTGGGATTTCATAGGAACAGTGACTGTGAGAAGGCAGTATTCTAACTCCTGTGTTTGTTTTTTTATTCAGTGATACAGATTCAGATAGTTCGTCAACTACACTCTCCTCTTCATCTTCAGCAGTCTCTGATGAAGATGATCATCCAAATGAGAAGGATAGCAGATCTTACTGTGTTAGAACAAAGGATGAGTTGCCTATTGATGTAAGTATGGTGTGGTATTTTTTAAACCCTTTCCTACTAACCCAACTCAAAGCTTATGTTTAAGTCACTCCTCCTGTGTCAAGATGGGGGATAGAATAGTAAAAGAGGAACTCCAAGGCTGAGCTAGACACAGTGTAGTAGATAAAGCAAGAGCCACACACACAAGCAAAGCAAACCTGGAAATGAATTTACCGCTTTCCATGGACAGGCAGGTGTTCAGCCATCCCCAGGAAAGCTGGGCTCCATCACGTGTAACAGTTGCTTGGGCATACAAACATCATCACTCCAAGTGTCCCTCGTTCTCCTTTTTCACCCGGCTTTGTATGCTGAGCATGATGTTACATGGTATGGAATGTTCCTTTGGTCAGTGCAAGGTCACCTGTCCTGGCTGTGCCCCTCCCAACTCCTTTTGCACCTCCTCACTGATGGGGTGACATGAGAGGCAGAAAAGGCTTTGGCTCTGTGTAAGCCCTGCTCAGCAATAACAAAAACATCTCTGTATTATCAGCAGTGTTTCCAGCACAAATCCAAAACATAGCCCCATAACAGCCACTGTGAAGAAAATAGACTTCGTTGCAGTGAAACCCACCACAGTTAATAACTTAAAAAGTTTTTCAGGTATAGGTATTAAGGATGTCACTGGAACTGTTTTAGAAACCTCTTGCTTTGAAGCAAGGATTGGCAGATACTGTCTACAGTGTGGCAGAAGGTACTGTTCTGCAGTATAGGATCAGAATTTTATCTTCGTGCTGGTCTTTGGCCTTTGAATTCCTCTTACAAAAGTGACTCAGTTAAGTCTTAGCAGTGAACTTGATTTAATTTTGGAAAAATCCCTGGCCTGTAGAAGGATGTGATGTTTCTATCTGAATTCACATCTTGAGTTTAATGATATGTTACAACATTTGTGAAAGTCTTGGCCTTTTTGATCTTCATGTTGCTCTAGAAGACTTTGTCAGACACTTTTAAGTGAAGATTATCAGGTGAAGCGTTAATACAACAGGATAAGATTCGTCTGTTTGTGTGGGCTTTTATTTCTAGTTGTGGGCTTTAAAAGTGCAGTTTGGTGCTAAGATTTGAACTCTATTAATTCACAAGGTTTTGAAATTGAAGATAATGCTTACTCTAGTTGCCTTGTGTTTCATAAAGTCCATACTGAATTCACAGCAGCATAGTATATACATAGAAATCGTAGTTCATGAGTAAATTGGAGGTAGATTATGAACTTGGTGTTAAATTTTGATCCTTATATTTGAGGAAAAAGCCTAATTTGAATATTGTGTAGTACTCATTTTTGTATCTGAAGTTTGGCTTTTTGTGTTCTCTCTATTCTCTAGTGATGCTCTTGTACCAAATGCAGCTTTCAGCTAAAAATAATTTTCTGTGTATAGGTTGTGATGTTTGCATCTTCTATAATGATCCAAGTCATGGTATAAATGGACAGACACAATTTTGTTAAATCAGATGATATACATCTGGTGTATTGTATCTATATTACTTCTTGCTGTGTACATTTTTCTTCTAGCATGCATTGAATGTTGTTGCAAGTGGTCTTATTTTTTGATTTGTGATTGTTTAATTGTTGTGTTGTACATTGAGCTTAATTAATCTAAAAGATTGGATTAAATTCCGGTCGATTGTTGGCTTTCTCCAGCTGAATAAAATTGGCTTCTGCTTTAGTGGTGATGGAAATATGTAGAGTAGCATCTCTATAGGAGATGTGTTCTCAAAAGTGGTGGTCCCCCCAGTTGAGTTCATTTAGTATGATTTTGAAAGAGGCAAATCAAACTAGACTTTTTTTAAATAAAATCTTCAAAATGGTAGGAGATTTTTCCAAGTTGTCAAATTTCTGCAGTGACAAAGTGATGTCTTTGTGTGATACTATACTCTAAACATTGACTTGATGTTTGCAGGAACTGCCTCCTGTTGAAGATTTATCAATAATTCTGCCAGATAATGTGGAACTGAAGGTCTTCGGGACAGTTTCCAGCATCATTGAGCAGCTAGGTAGGCAAGATATGTTTGCTTTGTTTTTAATTAATATAATTTCTGTATATCTGCATGAATTGTGTTCTTAGCTGTTCCTTCAAAGTGTCAGTCCTTCAGCATTGTATTTCTGGGGGTTGCAGGTTGTTGAATTGGAATTCAAACTAGAAAATGACATTTGTGTTGAATTACCTTTTATTTGGCTTATACAGTACTAGGACTATTATGCATGTGTTTCTGTGTGACTTTCATGTGTAATTTTTTAATAAAAACCCCTTTTTTTTCCCCACAGTGTATTATGGTTTTTGTATTGATACTTTCAACAGCTATTGTATTTAAGTGTTTTGATAAAATCTTTGAATTGTAGATGCTATTTTTGAATTATCCCTGAATATGTAGGAGCTGTATAACTGAAAGCACAGATGCAGTACAATGCAGTCCCAAGTGCTTGCTTGTTTAAATGTGAGGACAGGAAAAGGACTTGTTTCTTTAGCTGTGCGAGTTCATGTATTTATTTAAATCTTTATGCATCCCACTTCTGGCACCTTGAGCAAATGAAAGGTGCCCATATCAGCAGTCAGAGGATGGTATGACTAACATGATTTATAGGTGGAGGGTAAGCTTAATGGGATTGAGATACAGAATAGATGTAAGCTTAACTGCAGACATAGAGCTTTAGAGATCTTTTCAGATCTGTGTGGGACCTCAGTATTTGATACATGAAATCAAAGTTTTGCCGAAGCTCGTATTACTAAAACATCCACAGTATGTTTGTATTTAAGCTATTTTAAGTGTACCATTCTGCTTGAACTGCTTTCAAAGCAATTTGCTTATGAAAATTAGAAATTAAGTTCTGTTTTGAAGTTAAAGTATTTATGCTGAACGTAGTACAAAAGAAAGCAAATAACTTTTGCTAATACCTTTTCTCTTAAAAGACTTTAGGTAATACAGGCAATTCCTCTACATTCTTTTATTGGAGTGAGATTTAATTTCATTCATTTGCAGGAAGCAGGTTGGAGGGTGTGGAAGGTAGTAAGCTGGTTCTTTTCTACTTTGCCCTTTCTTGCTTATTAATAATAATGAGGACTTGAAGAAGGCTGTCTTCAGCTAAAATGGTAGTTTGAAAACAAGTTTTTAGAAAAAGTTGAGTCATACTTGCTATTATTCTTAGTTTTGGTCTAAAACGTGAAGGTGTAAATAAAGCTGATTTGAAAACCATCCTTAATTCTAATCCTCACTGGTGAGTATAATCTTTTCAAATACCAGTTTACTGGTAGGTGAATTCTTCAGGCTGCCTCCTACTTTATGTAATGTAAGTGTATGAAGAGTTGAATTAGATTTGTTGCTGAAAGTTAGAAAACAAGCTGATAATCATAATAAAATAACACTGTATGAATGGCGTAAACCCCCAGGACATCTGTGATTATTTTCTTGGTTTTACTACCTTGCTTTATGACTTCTTCTCCACACTTAAGTTTCTTTTCAGTTGTTCTGGAAACAGGCCTCAATTTCAGTTGACTTGTGGCATTATTAGGGATGCCAGCTAACTGGGGGTTGTTTTTTTGATTTTAGAGCTAAACTGATACCTCTGTATACCCTGTATACTAGATACTTTGTATTTAGTCTGAAATGATTTGATGTCTCATTTGGAACCCACAAATACTATTCTGACACAACAATCAGTATTCTTCTTCTGTCCCTTTGATGTCTCAGAATCTCTGTTATCTGTAGCAAGCTTCCAAGTCTGTCAGTCTGCCATGAGTGGTACTCGTAACTTGGATATTTCATCCTGTGAGGTAAATTTGAGGCTAGAACAGCGTAGGTTCACGCTTGCTCTGCCATAGCTAAAAGCAAAATGACAGTACTTTTTGTGAACTTCTGCTCAATGTATCAGAATTTAACAAAATTTTTGCGGTGTTTTGCTTCGAGGCACTTTAAGAGAAGAGAAGAATTCCCTGTGTGGGTTGTGGCCTGGAAAGTAAACAGCTTTGGTGTATATGAGAAACCTTCCCTGGGGCTGTACTTTGGGTCCTGCAAGAGTAGAAGCTGATAATTTAGGCTGGGTTGGGGTAGGGGAAGCTGTAAGTAAAATAGGCTGGATGTGGTAATGTTTCTCCTAAGTTTCATGGGACTGGCATGTTGTACATTTTCTGAATATATTTTCCTTAGCCTACTGAAGGCTGGGGGCCATGTGTGGTGAATCAAGTTGAGAACATTATCTGAGAGCTTTTGGTGTGTTGTTTTTTGTAGGGATTTTTTCTTTGGATGTTTGTCTGTGATTTTTTTGCTAAGGTATATTTCTCATGGGGTTTAAAAAACACGTTGGGTACTTTCACTCTATATTTTATCTTAAAGGTAGGCACAAAAGAAATTTATTTCACAAATTCTCTTGTAATTCAGTGAACTGTTGCAGAATACAGAATTGTCACGTATTTGTTTGGCATGTTAAGGTTTTCACAGATTGCAGTAGTAGCAGTAAGTTGAAGCTTGGTGGCGTGTTGGTTGCTGAAAGTCCTGTTATGTAAATTTAACAGTGATAATCTTGAGCTTTTGTTGGAGTCTGAGTTGACAGTAAGTGCTTGAGTGACTTTATTTGCTGATGGACAGGCATTGAGAATGCTTAATTGAGCATTCTGTTGTTTGACAGGTAGAGAAGTTTAATCATCATTAGGCCCAAATGTAGTATGAGACTTATCTGACATTAAATTGCAGAGTGTATATCAGATTGTCTATGTGCATACATAAACAACACCATCAGTTGCTCCTGTGACTGAACTGTCAGACAGGTTTTGTGTTCTGGTCTGACTCTTAGGACTCTCTTTCTTTACCCCAGAGAACAATAATCCTGTAAGCAATATAAGTATTACCACTCATGTGTCATTGGAGAAGGGGAGTGTGATTCTAAGTACTTTTGTATGTGTGCAAGAATATTTGGTTGCAGCTCCATGAACTTAAGTAGAAAAATAGTGGTGTGGTTTGTTAAGTTTTGCTGCAATTAACTACATGGTGTTGAAACATAAAGTTCTAATTGATTTTTTTCTTTCCATTTTAGTAATAATTGAATCACTGAGAGGCCTACCTCCAGTAAATGAAGAAAGCATAATTTTTAAAGAAGATCGGCAAGCAGCCGGAAAGGTGTGTGTAAAATAAAAACTTGTTATTCTAATATAAAATTGGAAGTATTCTTTAGCGCTCCAGAAAGAGTTGAAGTTGACTGAATGAAAGATAATGTTTCCTTGATATATAGTTTTTCTTTATGCCTTTGATTCCTGCTATATTCATCTGTTTTTTTAATCTCAAGAATTCCTAACCTGGAATTAATTGCATCCTTACAGAATTACAGTATCTGGTGAGTTTCCAGTATTCGATGAGAGTGCTTGTGGAGAGGAAGAGCTTGCTCTCAGATGTATCATGTCTTGGAATAACAGGCTGTGCTCTTTTACTGCCAAGTAGGGGCAGAGGTTACAGTGAAATTTCATGAAAAACGAGGAACGTTTTCTTCTATGCCATGCTGTTCTCATATAAGGCCAGTGAAGAATGTTTGCTGAGAGGGTTGTTGCACTGAATTTTCTGTTTTCTGTAGAAGGAAAGCCATCGTCTACAGTGGTTACTACTGAAACATCTTTGAATGCTAGATGTGAGTGGAACAAACTTAGCCTGAATTGCAGATGTTCTGTAAAACATGGCAAAATTCTCTGCTCTCCATGGATTTGGGGAACAAGTGGTGACTGATATAAAGGCATCTCGTAAAGATGAACTTGGAGAAAAAAATGGTCAGGAGATGTTCGAAGTGTTAAGAGACTTGAAAGCATAACAGACATAGAAAAACAGAGATTTGACAAAAGGAAGGATTACTAAGGATGTGAGAACTTATTTTTCCACTTTATAACAAACAGTAGTTGGGGAAATACACTGTCAAACAAAATCCGGTAATAAAACTAAAGTGTGAAAGGAACTTTTATTTGATGCTGCATTTGGAAAATATATTGGACTTCTTAAATATCATTGTCTACAATGAAATAGCTATCTACTCGTAGTAGTTTATTTAAACATTTTAATTTTATTTCTTTCAGATATTTGAAATATTTGGTCCTGTTTCACATCCTTTTTATCTGATAAGATTTAACAGCTCTGAGCATATCAAAGCAAAAGGTATTAATGTGCAAGATAGCATGTATTTTGCTCCATCAGTGGAGGACTTCACCCAGTATATATTTGCAGAGAAACTGAAACAGTGAGTCTGATTTCTTTTCTAATCTGGTTATAGTGGTTTTTTTATAGAGATAAAAATGTTGGATTAAAGTAGAGTCTTCAGTGAGAAACTCTAGTATTAAGCTTGTCACTAAGCTTTATTTTTCGTTTAGATATTCTCAACTGTGTTGTAGTAACAAGACTGTGTACTGCTTTGCCTTTGAGAACAATAAAGAATAGCTGTAAACTGCAGGCTTTAAAAGTGCTATAATTACTAAAGTTTAGCTTCTTATTCTACTTAATATACTAAGCTTGCTTTCTTTTTATGCTGCTGTTAACTAAAATACCACAACCAGAAAAGTTAATTGATACTTCCTCCACACCCTCTGAAACACATATACATGAGTATAAAAAAAGACAGTTTTTCAAGCTGAACTTTCCAGATTTTGTTGTTCTTTAGATTCTTGCGTAGTGTCAGAACTGATAATAAACTTGTTTGCATTAATTTACTGTTTTTATTTCGTATTACAAGGCCAGAATGGAAATGTAATTATCAATAAATCTGTTGTATAGTTGGAGGATAACAATTCTAGATAAAAATTGCCCTCTGTAAATTTGCAAGAGAGGAGGGATTTGAGTATGATGTAGTGTGATGTTTAGAAACTTCTCGGTAGTGTTTGTGTATCCCAGTCTGACTGAGGTAAGTAGCATGAATAAATAGAACTTGCTGCCATTTAGAGGGAAGTGTACTCAAAGATAGAGTAAGAAATAAAACATAATAAATGACAGCTAGGTATTAATGTTCTAATTATTGATGGATAATCATCAATATGTTGATCAAGGTTAAATATCTTTTGTCATACAAGTGACTTAGTTTCTGTTTATTAGGATTAGTTCTCAGGGGTTGGTTAATTGTCTGCATTCATTACAGCTGTGCCAGTATTCGTACTTTTCTTTAGTTGAACTTGTAGCCGGACCTGCAGGAGTCTTTTTTTTTTTAACTTCCTCATTTCTGTGCAAGCAACAAGCATATTTTCTTCCCTTTAGTGAGGACCAAAATAGATCACTTTCTGATGCTTGTTTGTTTTTCTGCAGCATTTTGATGCCAGCTGGTCTTTGATTTGCGCTATTAAACTTTGTTGCTTAGCACAGTGACTGCACAGACTTTAATCATCTGCTTGCTGCATCAGTCACTGTGTGCTATACTCAGCATCTGAGATGTGAGACTTGTGTTTTAGTTTGTTTCATGATTTGGAAATAGTTTTGGAAACCATTTTTTGTGTGGTAGTACTTCACTGCCATAGGTGGTAAAAACCTGAAACCTAGGCAAGATACTTCAGACATCCATGGCTTCCCAGCACAGCTGAGCAGTGCTTCAGACATTGTTTCTTGCCTTGATCAGGATGAGTAGCGTGACTTAAGTTACAGTACACTGAAACAATATTTTATTTCTGGGGTTTGTCAGTACAATTTCTTAAGCTTGTGTGAGGCATTTGGTGCTATTGGTTGAAGCTGCCTTTTCACTAAATAGGTTTCATTAAAAATAAGTGAAGAACTTCTAGTTTCTGACTTGTACTGCAACGCTATATGAAGAAACCTTAATGCTATAAGAAGGTGGCATAGGTAGTAGAAAATTCAAGTTTTGGTCAGTGATCCACTAGAAGACTTTTGGACCTTAGCAAATTCGATAACAAATAGTTTTTATTTTCTGCTTTTTCTTAGTTTAACTGTGTGCTGACCAGATTGTGGAGTATTACGGGCTTAAAGTTTTAAACTGCTCTTCAAAACTGTGATGGTACTTTGAAAAGGAAAGGAATCAAGATTAAGATCTGAAAGAAACACTGGGTTTGAAGCTTTTTCTGAAATCTGAAATGCAATCTGCTTGCATTGTACACAGTTGCAGTGCTATGAATAAGCCTTATACTTTATAGAAAAATAAGTGAAAGTGTAGTGTAAAACTTTTTGAATGCAAAATAATTTGTTGCTAAAGATAGACTTGTGTTCTATTGCCTGAAACACAATTCTAAAAAAGCTCATGTATTTTCATGATTCCTCTGAATTACCTTTTGTTAGACTTCCAGATCTTACAGTATCTGACTTCAGAAATCAAAGAATTACTCTGTTGTTCTTTGCAGAAGATACTAAGTACCTTGGAGGATGAAAAGCAGGGGGTTTTTTTTCTGAAATGAGGAAGGCTGCTTTGGGAGAGTGAGATAAGCTGCCTGACCTTGAAAGGTTTAAAGTTTGCAGTCAGTGATGTTACATATTGCTGCATGACCACAGGTCTTGGAGGTTCTTCTGTGCTCTGGTATTTCTGGCAGGCATGTGTTGCTCCAAAATAACAAGATGAAAGGAAGAAACAGTTCAGTTCATAATAAAAAAAAAAGTTTTCTGCAGCTGAGAAATTACTCTATATAGGGTCCTTATCTTCTGTTCCTCTCTGTAACGTTTTCTTCTAATTGAACTTTAAAATGTCTTCCTTGCCTTCCTTATGCTCATAATCATAAAGGTTCGTTTTCTTATGACATGTAGAGGTTGAGCTTCAGTTTTATGGTTAAGGACTGTGGCACAGTGTACCTCCAGATGAGTTGCCAGTGCTCTCATGGATGTGACTAAGGATTTCTGAAGTCCAGCCTGGTGATGCTGATGGTTATGTAGTTTTTTGTAGTTCCTGCTACTTGATTGTTGCTTACTTGATGAATACTTAAAATCCCTTTGATCATTAGAGCACTGACTGAAGACATTTCACACTGAACACATAGATGTTTTTAACTGTGTGGTTCCATTTTGCAAGTAAGAATTTTCAGTATTGCACTGTTTTATACAGTTTTTCTGCATAGATAAAGATTGTACCTTGACATTTCAGACTAAAACACATTAAATTTGTGAGCAGCATGGAAAAAAACTTCAACAGACTACTGGCAACATAATTTAAATCTATTTCACAAATTCTTTGCTAATCAGAGAAATTACTTGATTTTCAGTGCAGTGCTTAGCAGTGGGTGAAGTAAATTAGACTAATTCAAATTTATTTTGGTGCTTGTCAGGCAAGACAATTGAGTTTTTGCTTCTTTAAATGTCTTTTGCCTTGCAATTTAATTTTATGTTTACAACAAAATAGAAGGTGAAACCTAGTTATCTAGCTAACACTGTCTGATAGGATTGTAAGCCAAGCATTGAGGGTCTTTTGGTTCTGAATTTACTTTGCTGTAGTTATACTGAAAGCCTGTGTCCTACTGAATGAGTTCATTGTTCTTTTTAGCTGAAGATACATATTTTGGAACCAGAAGAATAAGAATGCTTGTGATTGTAGTCAGCAGTTAGCGTAAGAAAGTTGCAGTGAACTACCTCAATTCAAGTTCAAAGCAATTAAGGTTCAAAAGGATTTGTTGAGAGAATATTGACCAAAACTTCATATGGATGAAGTACTCAGTCATCACTTGAAGTAGGAGATTTTTCAAATTTAATGAAGTCCTAAGTGAACGTATACATTATTTGCTTATAAACAATATTAAAAACCACAAATAACTCTTTGAAAAGAGGAAGCTTCTGTTGTAGGAGACCTGATGCCTTATAGAAAGTGTTAGCCTTTCTTACCTGGATTGTCTAATCTGTGTTGTTTTTTTTTCTTTTAGGGAAAAAGGTTCAGATGCATCTTGGAAGAATGACCAAGAACCACCACCTGAAGTAACTATAGAGGATTTTTTTGTTTATTGTTTTTGATTACACAAGTCATGTGTGGAAAAAATTCTGTGCAGAGCAAGTAATTAGCAAGCTTATCTTTTTATGCAGACGAGAGTTGAATGTGCCTCTTCATTGAAAGAAAGGTTCATACTTTTCTTTGAGAGGTTGTAGTGAGTGTAGAGAGTATTTCCTGTCTCTCTGCTTACTTTTTGCAGTTGGCAAAATGTGTATCTTCAGTTCCTCTAGTCGTTCAAGAACGTATTTGACAACCTGAGTGTTTATGTAGCAGTGCTTTTACCTTGTCTAATAATTTTGCTTCTGCTAGGGAATTTTTGTCCCTGACATTCATTCACTGCAGCTTTGTCTTCAATTTGCCACAAGCAATTGTTTGTCTTTAAAGGCCTACTAGTACTCTGCAAACTTACTACTTGGACATTCAAGCTGTCTGCTCTTTTAGATTAACTTGATATCTCCTCTGTTGCGTTCTTTGAACGGCTTCTTAGTAAGCTTTCCCTACAGGTTGCTGTTATAAAACATTAGTTCCATGAGAGGAGATGGGCTTCCTCCCTAGAAAGGCTGTCATACAGGATTGTGTAGAATTGAGAGCTCCTTGTGACCATGGACATCATTTGCTATAGGATCTGTAAACAGTTTTTCAGTGACTCACAGGCTTTTTGTCAGTGGCCCTTAACACCACTCTAGCTATACATCTTGTGACTATTCTCTTCAATAAGAATCACAGGGCTGGCAGTTTTATTGAGGTGTTTCATGAGATTTGTTTTACAGCACAACACCTGAGTCAGTTTTCCTTGGAATTCCTACTTTAAACATATCTTATCCAAAGTAGCTGAAATTTCTAGGAGCCTTGTGTCTACCATAGTATTCTAAAGAGATCTATATGCTTGCTTTGAATCTTCCAAATGCTTGCCTTTTTAGCATAATTTTATGCTACATAATACGTGCTTCTCACTCTATAATTTGGTAGGAAAGATGTATTTTGTGGGATCTGGGGTTTTGGGGGGCGGGGGGGAGGTTGGTGATATTTGGTTTTGTTTCTCCAGTGTTCTGTCTGATGTTTAGGATGGAATAGAATAGACTGTTTCAGTTGGAAGGAACCTACAGCAATCATCTAGTCTGACAACTTCAGGGCTGATGCTAAAGCATAAGCTGAAGCATATTATGAAAAGCATTGTCCAAATGCCTCTTAAATACTGACAGACTCGGAGTGTCAACCATCACTTTAGGAAGTGTCTTCTGGTGTTTGACCACCCTCTCAGTAAAGAAATTCTTCATTATTTCCGGTCTGAACCTCCCCTGGTGCAGCTTTGGACTATTCCCACTCACCCTATTACTGCATACCAAGTAGAAGAGATCAGCATCTCCCTCTCCACTTCCCTTAGTCAGGAAGCTGTAGAGAGCAATGAGGTTGCCTCTCAGCCTCCTTTCCACCAAATGAGGCAAGTCCAGAGTCCTTAGCTGCTCTTCACAGGACATGCCTTCCAGTGCTGTCGCCAGCTTTGTTTCCCTTGTCTGGATGCAACCCAGGACTTTGACATTCTTGACGTGTGGGGCCCAGAACTGCACACAGCACTGAGGGTGAGGCTCCCAAGGCTGGGTGCAGCAGGACAGTCACCGCTGTTGGTTGTCTGGTCGTGCTGAGCCTGATGCACCCCAGGATGGGGTTTTGTCCTCTGGGTTCCAGGGCACACCCTGCTGACTCACAGTGAGCTGCTGCCGACCAGCACCCCCAGACCCCTCTTGGCAAGGCTGCTCCCCAGCCACTCCTCTCCCAATTTAGACTTGAGCCTGGTGTTACTTCATCCTAGGCGTGCAGCATTTTGACGTGTTGAATTTCATCCCATTAACCATTGCCCAGGGCCCCAGTCTATCTAGATCCTTCAGCAAGGCCTCCTGTCCCTCAAGAGAGTTGATGGCATGTCCCAGTTTGGTATCATCAGCAGACTTGCTTATGATGCTTTTAAATGCTGCATCCAGATCATTGATAAAGGTATGATAAAGTTATGATGGATGTATTGAACAGAACCTGGAACCCTGGAACTGAGCCCTGAGGAACCTTTGCTGAATGACTGGTTGCCAACCAGATACAGCCCCATTTGCTCTTTGAGCTCTGCCCTTCAGGCAGTTCTTCACCAATTGCACCGTGAACCTGCTCATCCCACAGTGGGACAACTTGTCCAGAAGGGTGCTGTGAGGGACAGTATAAAATTTTTCATTCACAGTCCTTATCCCAGGATGGTTGTTCTGGCTTGAAGGAGAGATGTTGTGACACGATCTTTTCTACTCGTAGATAGGTCCTGTAATGATGTATCAGTCTGTCAACTTGGAATGTTGCTTTTTCCACTGTAGTGAGTGAGGATGATGCATTTTGAAATACTGTTTTTGTTTCCCATAAATGAAACTGAGCTGTGCCGTGTTAACTTCTTCTCAGACAAGAGTTCTTTTCTGTCAGTTCTGACTGGAAATTGCCTTCCTTTCTTGTGGAGCCATTATCTCACAGAGAATCATAATTTGAGAATTAGAAGTGTTGTATAAGAATTGGACTGTAGGTATGTTATCTACATACTTTGAAAGAGCTTTGAAAGACTGTACTTAAGAACTTTTGGCTAGTCTTAACTTGTTTCATTCAGCAATTTTCTTGTGATGATACAAAATGGGCTTATTGGCTAATGGTGAGCTTTTCTGTTTCTTAGACATGTTTTAAAAGCTGTTCAGGAGGTAAGCTTGTAGATAGGCAATTGGAGTTTGTAGGAATCCATGACATTTTATTGGCCAAATACAGTCAGTCAGATCTGCAGATACAGATTCATTGCCTTTTCCAAAGTTGTTTTTGTTTATAAATTATTTTTCTTATTTTAAGCTTGCTGTACCTCACTATAGGAAGGAACACAGGAAGCTTGAACAAAGTCAGTGATGACGAGGGCAGGCGCTGTTCTGACTGTGTGATCTCTCTGTGCGCTCTGTTTTGGAAAAAAAACACATCTAACATCTTGTAATCCTCAGTTAGAATAATCTTTGGCTAGTTCTAGCAGTTAGAGTTTATACCATGCTATCCCAAACTTTGACAGTTGATGAGCTGATAGAAAGTAGCTTTTGCTGTGAAGGTAATAGCTGCTGACAAGGGTGCAGATTAAATTTTATGCTACTGATGCTTGAAATCGTCTCTTACAGCCAGACCCTTTTAGAGACCTCACATAGCAGCTGATTTCTGGCCAGCCCCTGTGGTAAACTCTGCAACTGTTGTTGTGATAGTGTGAAGCTTAATTTTTGTATGAGTGTTAAATTAATGCATGTTAGGCCTTTCTTACTTGCTATTTTAAGGTATATGGTAAGCATTCCTTTCCTGACAGGCTCTTAAATAGCCCAGCTTATTTGTAGAGTCACTAATACAGTCTCTCCTAGCTTTGCCTTTGGGGTCAGAGGATGACAAAGTGTGGTATGTATGCTGCAAGGCTAGCAGGAGCAGATAACTGCAGTTTTTCTATGGGGTGACTTTTATGGGATGTTACATGGAAATTAGGTAGAAGTAAAAGGTACCTATTGCTGTTCATTATTTCTGCACTAGTGGAGTATGGTGTACTGGAGTTCTTAGAAAAATCAGGAGTTAGTGAAAGATTTTACTTCATGGTGTATATCATCTTGCTGTATTTCTTACGGCTTTTTTGAGTAAGTATGTCATCCAGTTATGTAGTAG
Organism: Eulacestoma nigropectus; assembly: GCA_013397775.1. NCBI lineage: Eukaryota > Metazoa > Chordata > Aves > Passeriformes > Eulacestoma > Eulacestoma nigropectus. Next base: position 1,881,227 of record VZTE01005667.1, on the reverse strand, counting down.
AAGAAATAGTTGTATTCAGAATTAACTTTTATGAGGCTTTTTAAGTATGTTTTGGTGCAGTGTTTTTGGGATCCATGCTCTGTGTATACAGTAGATACAAGTAAGTAGCAAAGCCCCTACTTTCAGAATTGGGAAGGGGAAGGTGGGAACAAATCTTACCCTTTTAAGCTGCAAGAGTGAGCTGTTTTTCAGGGAACTAATTAATGCTAACGGATTTCTTCCCTGTTACTGATAACGAATCCTCATTCATGTAGTTAGGATTCAAAAGGTAGCAAAACTTTGTGTAACGAGAAGAAAACCTTGCAGGGACATTGAATCTGTTGTAAATGACAACATTCCTCAAAGCTGGAAATTTTTTTGGAATAACATTGCTGTTGCAAATTCAACAGAAAGTGTTATTAAATATATTACAGAAAATTCCAATTTAGTGACAATTTCAGAGTAGAGATTTTTTTTAATGTAGTTTAACTGCTGAATTATGTATTGGTTGCGAAGTTAATTTTTACTTATTTTAAAAATTCATTTTTTAATTCACTTAGTCTGCAGTTGCTTTTCAAAAGCTTTTTCTTGGCAGTAACCAGCCAGCTCCTTTTCTTTTCTTACTAACATCTAGGCAATCAAACATTTGTGTTCAGCACTTGAATGTTGCTCTTTTCAGGAAAATTAAAAAGGATAACTGAGTCTTGCATTAATCGTGTCATGATAAATTTTTGGAGTGTTAACTTTTTTNCCCGGGGCTCGGAGGCCCCGCTTCTCCCTCAGGAGACCGGGAACCAGAGAGGAACTTCCCGCCCTTGCACGGGGTTTAAATATGCAAAATTCACAAAAGCGCATTGGCTTAAAAGCTTGTCAATCAACTCAGTTTCAACCCATGACAAAAAGCTTTTTCTTGGCAGTAACCAGCCAGCTCCTTTTCTTTTCTTACTAACATCTAGGCAATCAAACATTTGTGTTCAGCACTTGAATGTTGCTCTTTTCAGGAAAATTAAAAAGGATAACTGAGTCTTGCATTAATCGTGTCATGATAAATTTTTGGAGTGTTAACTTTTTTCTTGTGCTCAGAAGCCGGCTGATTTTTTTTTTTTTTTTAACCAGGCTTTGGATTTCAGTGATGATGAAAAAGAAAGAGAGGCAAAACAGAAGAAAAAGAAGCCTCAAAGTCAGGGAAGGAAGAAGGTCAGATCAGAAACACTTCCATCAAGTGAGTGAATGCTATGTGAATACTTTTGTCTGTTAAATTGTTTGGAATGCACGTCTATAGCTATCTTAATTATTGAGTTTTTGTACGGTTAATGCTAATTCTGTATTTTTCAAAGTTATTTTTGAATTTGTGGCTACATTCTGTGTTTATTATTTTAGAAGCAAAATTAAGTTGTATTCTGTTGAAATACAAACCCTGTGGAACGGAAATGGTATAGCAGCAGAACAGTTGTCGGGAGAGTCAAAGGGTCTTGGAACAGTGTTGGTTGACACATAGTGAGGATACTGAACAGATGCCACCATTTGGATGGGGTTCAGCTAAAGCCTTGGAGTGCTGGGAGAAGACAGAGGAAGGCCATGTGCAGTTTTTGGAAAACCACTTCTTTGATAATCAAGGGAGGAGACATGGATCTTAGATGGAGAATTTATTCCTCTGTCTGAAAAGGAAGCTCTTCCTCACCCATGATACGTAAATACTCTTCTAAGTAACTCTGACTTGTGTATCTTGCTGAGAACTTTTCTGTTTACCTAATGCAGTCATTAGATGAGCAAGGCTGTGTAGAGGTTTTCATAATATGAATAGCCTTCTTTACCCCCATTTCTCCTGCAGTTGTCATGTCTGTTCCAGGTGTATGCTTGCAGCTGTACTCTGTTTACAATAACCACATTTTCTCTTCTCTCGTGCCTCTCTACTGCCAAAACTTCGTTTTTTGATTGCCGTTTTGGTTGAATAATTCATATTGCATCCCTCTTTTTCTGTTCTCACTGGTCTGCTTTGTCTGCATGGTTTTTATACCCCTCTCTTTAAATACGACTCACTCTCATCCCTTAGCCTCTTGTACTGCTTACTTACCAGATTGCTTCAGCTCTCTGCAGCATGGTGCTTCCCCCATTGAATTTCTCAGACTCCTCCTCTGAGTTTGCTGCTCTTCTTTTGTTAAGCTGATACACATTGTGCCCCACTGAAACCCTTTTCTCTTGATCTGGGAGATCAGTAGCTGTCCTGTAGCACTTCTTGTACGGTACAATCCTCCCTTGTATCAATTAAATAAAGCTGCAATCTTTCTTGGACTGGCTTTTGCCCTATGCTTTTGACAGGTTTTTTTTCCCTTAAGAGATGGATCTGAATTGTGCTGTACTTTCTCTTCATTACTGATGGTTATTTTCTCTTGGTTTCTGTTTACCTGGCATATGTATGTTTTCTACCACATCCTTGTTTTGCCAGCTTATTGCAGACCTGCCTTTGCCTAGGGCTTGCTGAAGCTGTTATTGAACTGTGTTCCATAACTGAGAACACAACAGGAGGAACTGTTGCACTCTGTCGAGGGAGATAGGTTATGATTTGCTGTGGTTTTTTTGTAAATGACGTGGCACAAATTGAAATTGCGTGCAGTTTGTTTTGGCTATAGAATTCAACAGCAAGGGTATGTTGCAATTGAGGCACAAAGTCAGTCTCAGATGGAGATTTACCTGAGTATTTACAACTGTCTTCTTGTTACAGTATTTGCTAGGAGAAAAGTACTTAAATGAGTATTTTTGTTCTGAGTGCTTCCAAGAGGCCTGCTTGTAACAAAGGGGTCTTAATTCCTAGTCCTTCATGAAAATGAATAGGAATTCTGGTATCCAGCTACCTTTCCAGACTTGGAAACATTTTCACCTTTGAAAAGCTATGTCGTCTAGTGCCAAGGATGAGGTTCACATAGGTTTATAAATTTCAGTGATTTTATGCGGTGTTACATTCCTGAATACCTTGTTGCTCCCAGCCATAATATCTTTCTGAGGGTTTAAGTTCTGCAGTTTTTTTAGTATCTTAGCAGCTCTTTGGAGCATTTGTAGTATTTCAGTGCTTTTCATTTTATAGTCCTAGTCCCATTAAAACTCCTATGATATTTATATAAAGGGGCAGTATATTTATTATGAACATTAAATATATGCTTACAGTGAGCTGTATAGAGAAAAATTTGTCTTAGATGAATGCTGAAAGCTATTTGACTAGAGGTACAGACTGTTCTTTTTCTGGTAGAGTAAGTTAATTTTATTAATTTGAGCTTGAATAATTTCTTGTGTCCTATGTCTATGCTGTAATACCAGCTTGGGACTGAAAGCTGGATACCCCTTCAGTGTAATGCAGTGTTGATTTATCTTTAGTTTTAAAATGTGTTGTTTTTAAATCTTGTTTTAAATGAAAGCTTCCAAAATACTCAAAATTCACGTGTTGCTGAGATCCATTTATACAAATGGAAAGCCTGGAGGGAAAGAAGGTGAAATTTCTCTTTTAAAGACTGATTTTGTAACTCTCAGGATCGTCCTTTTTGTATTACTCCAATCAATCAAGATGAGTTACTAAACAACAGATTTGCTGGTATTATTTTGTTCTTTATGTATTGGTTGCCAGTGTTATTTGTTGGTAAGATTACTTTTCAAATTTCCTTGACCTCAGCTTGAAAGACTTGTGAAGACTAAACTTGATCTTTCCAAAATAATATTACAGCTCTGTGTGTGTGGGTTCTTACATTTGTTTATTCTTTAGGTGAGAATGAAGGGCTTGATCAGTCAGTGCAACAGCCTGCTTCAAGTTACTCAAGGGGATACCATGGCAGAGGGTTCTCCAGGGATCTCTTTCCTCCTCCATCAGGCCCTCGAGGGTTTTTCAGACCAAGAGTAAGACCACCACAGCTATACTCTTCAGACAGGAGGATACACCAGGAATCGCCAGTGTTTCCACAACCTTACAGAAAAGAAAATCCAATGATGCCTCAATATTCCTTTCCTCCTCCAGTTTTTGATTCTTTCAGTAATGGGCATCAATTTCACCCTCTGGCTTCAAATATGAATATGATGTGGACAGGCCCAAACATGTACAATTCATCCTACTCATTTCTGCCACCACCACCACCACCACCACCGCCACCACCACCTCCTCCAGACAGCCATCCTCCTCTGTTCAGGCCTTACTAAGTTTCCATACATGTCCATGTGGAGCACTGCAGTTTACAGGGAGAAAGAACAGGCTGCCAAGAAGACTGCATTCCCTTATTTTGGAGATGCTCTCTTTTACTGCAGCAGTAGACCAAATGCAGAGTTTTGTGCTTTTTGGGACGTCTGTAGAAAATTACTCTTTTCTACATATGTTTTCTGTTTCCAAAAAGAAATTTATATGGTAAAAGTAACTGAGTATTAAGTAATGGTTTATTTTTATAATATCTGCTACTTTAAGATGATAAATAAAAGCCTTTTGGAGACTGGTACATAGTGGTGGAAATCTTTTTTGTAATAAATGTAAGAGTTTATGTAACTACTGTTAAGTACCAATAAGGATATTTCACATAGACGATATTTCAGTACTTATAGAATGGTGGCATCTTGCTGTGCTAAACCATTTTCTTCAATTTCTGCAGATTCTGAAACATATTTGGGAACTGAAAATCTGACATCTAAATTTTGAGCTAGGTTTTCCACTGTATATAAGGCATAAACCACTATCCAACTTTCAATACTTCACTGATTTCATATTAACTGAAAGACTGGATCTGGACGGTTCTTTTTTTAATATAGCTGGAGTAGATAGATCTGGATTTGGACCAGCAGCTGACTTACTGTGTCACATTTAGTGTTCTACAATGGTTGTAGATCAACCTATCCTGAGATGTTTTGCATTTAATTTAAGAATTTAAAGCCAGCATAATTTCTCTAGCTTGTCTCTAGCTTCTCTGGCTCCTAATGCAGAGATGCCCATAAATACCTATGAGAATGTACAGTCAGCCTTTCTAGGAAGAAGTCATCAGGTCTGTCAGGGAAAGGAAGCCGTTTCAGAACTCCCTTGTTTAAATGTGTAAATGCAGATGGCACTAGACTGCTGTTTGACTACAGTCTAAACTGTCTCTTCTGAAATTACGAGGTTCATCAGTTCTCTCAGCTTGTTTCTGAGAGGGAGGTGAAGTTGTCAACCAAGGATCACTTGGAAGAACCTCCTGTCCAAAGAGCTGGTCCTACAATTGCACTCCTTAGTTTCTATGGAATTGACTCTGCCTGACTAGGAGAGAAGACCTTACGCTGCATCAATATTTTATAAACAGGAGGGAAAAGTACTTGTGGGACAGACATCTTTAAGATTATTTTTCAACTGAAAAATCATTACTAGTTCTGATGATTTTTGAATCTTTACCAATACAGTTACCTTGAACTTATAAAAGTGTGCAGTATGTATTTCTATTCTCAAACTCGTTTGGCCTCATTACTTTAAATATGTAATTAAAGGCTAAGTAATCTGTGCAGATGTTGCTTAGACTTTAATTCCAAAGACCTTTAAGAATGAAGCAAAATTTTAATGCACAGAGGGAGGGGACTGCCTTGTCAAGATGGTGCAATTCAGAACTAGAATTTAATTTCTGACTTGAAAGTTTGCTCTAATTTATTTTAAGTAACAATCTTCCGTGATATACTTAGAACTGTTTCATAGGTGTGCAACTGAGAAGGTTGTAGAGATGTCAGTTTATGACAAGCAGGTACTGTACAGTGGCAACAAATGGTTTCAGAACAGCAGCATTCTAGACACCAGTGTTTAAACTCAGTTCCTGTGGATTATTTTTTTGAAGTAAAAAGTCCAGTTCTAGTTCATCATAAATGTTTTGTGTTTCAGGGGAAGGAGAAGGGGCTGATTCTCGGGCTATTAAGCTGTAACCCGGATATTACCATTCCCAGTGACAGGGGATGTTAACAGTGATAGGAATATTACAAGTGAATTACCAAATGTAGAAGTGTTTCCAAGTCAATTATATAGTAAGGAGGAAGAAACTGTCGACATCACACTCGGACATGGGATGGCAGTGGCTTGTTGTATGTCCCTGGCACAGTCATTATCAGCCTTGAGATCCAAAGGGGCGGTTGAAGAGTTTACTTTTAACATCAAGAAAAGGAGTGTGGTACTAGGAAGTGCAGGTACAACAGTCTTAATTATTACTACTATTGCAACTGGTGGTTTTTTATGCATAGTAATGTTTACTTTTTTCCGCATAATTGGCTCTGGACTAATAATTCTTCGATTAATCTGTTAAAATTGTTCTTAAAGATGTGTTCTCCTTTGCCATAGCAATATTTTTGCATGTAGTAAAAACATATGCAATATATTGCAGAAATATATTGCAATTTTTGTTTTTATTCGTTTCTCTGAAAGCTGCATAAAGCAATTTCAACATCAGAAAAGTCTTGAGTTCAAGACAATTTTCAGCAGTGACACCCAGCATCTTGCCAAAAAGTATCAGAGATTGCTAGGCTCTGGGCTGTGATGGGTCAAATGTTAAGTATTTTCTAGTAGAGAAAGTAGAGAAAATAAGAATATTTTCTGGTAGTTGAATATTTCTCAATTTCTGACTCCTGTTGTCTGTTTTCACATTCCGCCTGGAAAGCTGCACGAGAGCTCTGTCACTTCTGTAACATTTTTAGTTATTCCCCTTTTTTGGGACATTTTTTCATGGACTCCTTTCCAGAGGAAGCTTTAAGTCGTGGCATGGAGGGGAGAGACTCGAAGAAAAGAGAGGCTTAGGGAAAGATTTGCTATGATTTTTCAAAAGGCTGAGGTTTACAAATAGAAGTGTGGATACGGTAAACTATTGGACTGTATAAGTTACTGTGGCTGTGATTACAGTTTTCCATTTCCCATGTTATCACACATTTGATAACATTCCTCTTAAATTCATAAACAATAGTGGTACTTTTACTGGCCTTTTAGACAAGAGTCAGCAGCAGGAAGGGGATGAACTTGTCTTGGAGGTGAGCAGCAAAAGGACAAACGGGTTTCTTAAAGGAAAATTCTGACAAGTGGTGTGGGAAGCAGGGAAACCCATGCTGCCATAGATTGCTTGGAGAGATGGTGGAATCTACAGTCTTAAAGGGATTCAGAATTTGACTTTGGACAAGGGCCTGTGTGATGTAATGTCTAAGTTAATCTTCCTTTGAGTGGAGAGGTGGACCAGGTGGTCTGTGAAATCCATCCAAGCCCAAACTGTTCTTTTCATTACTGTCACTGTTCTGGAGTTCTGTCTTCTCACCAGAGATCTTTTTTGTCTCTAGATGCTAAGAAGCATGAATAGCCTAGGCTGAATAACTGGTTTTTGGGAGCACAGCTTTTCATTTATGCTATTGTAATCTTTCATTATACCTCAGATTTTTATAAATAAAATATCCATGCTGTTCTAGAAGTTGGACTTGCTGCAGAAGATAATGACTGCTTCCATTTCACTGGATGTAAGATGAATTGAAGAATTGTTCCTTTATTAGTTGTTTGGAAACTAATGCTAATGAGAGTCTTAGTTACTGTCACTTTCCCTTAGGGGATAAAGCGTTTTGTGTTGTACAACTTACTCTGAGAATGTTATCAAAGAGTAACTACCCAACATTTTTTTTTTAAATGCAACAACAAAAAAAACCCCGAGAGTTATTTTTAACAAATGTTCTCTAAAGTAGGGATTTTTGCCTTAGAGGAGACCTTTTTAATAATGCAAGGCACTTATGCCAGGATGCATATTAGTGACATACAGATGAAAACAAGGAATAAGCAGGTTTTTTTGTAGGCTATATTTAGATATTTCCAGGTTCCATTTTCTATTTCTTTGCAACTCAAAGGTGTAGTCAGTTATTCTTATCTAGTGAATTTAGTGATGCACATAATCTGATTTAAAGGATTGATGAGTCTGCACAGAACAGTTGATAATAAATTTGTTATGGTGACAGGTGAAAAAATGGAAAACACTGCCAGTGATGACAAGGCTTTTACAGAACAGTTTACCTGTCAGGGCAAATACATAATTCTGGAAAGCATGAATAATGATCTTTTCTTTATCTCAATCACTGTAAGGCTTACTCAGAGTTACTGCATGTGGGGTAGCCTTTACTTGCCCTAAACAGAATCTGTTCTAACTATGGAAGAATAATATTGTTGATTTTCCTGAGAATCTGACGCTCTGCATTTTTTAGGCAATGTTTTGCAAAAATGCTTTATTAGAATTTGCTGTTTGGCTGCTGAGGTTTGAAATTGATGGAAATTAGGAATCACAGAACGGTTTGGATTGGTAAAGATGGTCTGCTTCCAGCCCTTCTGCAGTGGGCAGGGACACCTTCCAATAGACCAGGTTGCTCAGAGCCCCGTCCAGTCTGGCCTTGCTTAGTGCATAATGCTTGCTATTTATTAGGAGAAAGCCAGCTAGTTACACACAGGGACAGGAGTGAGCAGCTGTCGCATACTCCAGCTTTGAACTTGGACACAGAATCCTCTCTGACTCTTCTGTGCCCACCTGAGTAGCTGTAAGTACATGGGCAGAGAATAACTTGCTCCACAAAATGCTGAAACTACTATGGGAGCAATTACAGTTATGAAGTGTCTAAGTTTGCTTATATTAAGTCCCAAAGACTACTGTTTGCATTCTAAACATCAAGATTTCACTCTGAGTTTCCTACTGTGGGAAGTAGGAAACAAAAATCTAGGAACTTCTTAAGCATCAAGAATGAACTGCTGCTTGATACCAGAATTAGTTGTTATGAAGGTGTATCTTTTGGAAGAAGTGGTACAGCTAATATTTTCTTTAAAGAGAAGAAAAATGTTACCTATATCCATGTAATACTATTAACTCAGTTTTTAACATGTACATTAGGTGGTCTCAAATCTGTTTTGTGAGAATTGCATTCGAGACCTGTAAAAAACCAAAATATTTTCTTGGGCGTAGACCCAAGAAAAGAGAGTATATTTTGTGAGATTTCAGTTGATTCCTTTCTGTGACTATTTGACCTCAGATAGGCTTTCTACAGTATTCAGTTTGCAACTGAAAATTATAGCTGGACTATAAGGGCTTGGTTAATCTGTCTACTGGATCTTCAGTCTTGATTCTACCTTTCCTGGGCTGTCCTGTGTAACAGTATGCCCCTTTGTATACAAGCAAACCTTTATTAAATGGCATTTGTATGAGCACTTTTCGCAGAAATCATGGTCTGCATTTAGTTTCTTGGTTACACTCTTCACTGTGATGTGTTTAATTCATAGTTTTACATTATTTATGTTACCCTGCAATCCTCAGTCTCTGCAGCTTGGCTTTGCTGCATAGTGATGTTTTTGATCTTTGGTCTTGGTTAATGCTTTCTGCAGTGTGGAGATCACAGGGATATATTGCATTTTTTCCTCCTTCTTGACATCTCTGCAACACTCATCTCTGCCACCGTTATATCCAAAAGAGGTACAGTACCACATGCATTCATACTCTGCTTTTGATGACTGGCTGTTTGGTTTCTGCCTTGCAATGTATCCCATATATACACATTATGCTCGCTTTATCTTTATGGTATACCTCATTTTTGCTCTCAGTACAATTCTGACCCTGAAATTGCTTGGACATCAACAATTTCCATCCCTCGAGCATAAGATGATGAAGTGATGATATCAGAGTTTGAGATGGAAACAGTAACTGTACCCTAGAGAAAAATACAGCCTTGGGTAAGTTATGTAGGTCATGATGCTCCTTTGTCTGTGAGCACAGAATCCTGTTTGCCGTTTCGTTTTGGAATTCCAGTGTAGTGAAAGAAGAAAGACTTACTGACCTTAGCAGGAAGAGGATTGTCACACCCTCCAAAATTGAGGCATGTCTGAGTGTGACAGTGTAGAACATTCAGATCATCTAATTGCCACCGTGAATCTCAAGAAAATCAGCCATTTCTTGCTTTGGAGAAGCAGCAGGGGAAAACTAGCAAAAAAGGCATAGCATTTATAAAGATTTGAATTTCTTGGCAAAGTATTTCCTATTAAGTTCAAACTCATTTTGGTGGAATATGTTGCACACTGGATGATGACTTTATTATAATTAACCATAGAAGGGTTGTTCTTTTAGAGAAGAGATGATTCTAGTTAGGCACAAGTTAGGTCAGTGTCTCCTGTGCTCTGTAACTGGTTTGGAGATTTTGTTTAAAAAAGGAATTTCGGGCAGAATCAATCCCTCTAATATGGATGTCTGGAAAACATTAAACTTTGGATCCTGAGAGGAATTCAGTTTGCATTTCAGAGAGAACTCGGGGTCAGACACTAGGCTTCTCTTACCCAGGCTCATGAGTGTAAACCAGTTAAGAAACTGAAAAGTCCCATCTTTATGATTCTGTATGATGTAAAGACATCATAGAAATGATAAAATGTTTTTACTTAGTGATTTTTTTTTTCTTGTGATTTTATTTTTTAATCTTCAGCTTTTTTTCTTCAGAGCCGAAAACCTACACAAGTGGTTGCCTTCTTACAGGTGGTCAATAGCTAATCCAGTTAGGTTATGATGTTCTTCAGTCTCAGAATAGAGGACAAGAGTAAACAGCTCTGAGCTAGCTTATAATGTAATATAAGAGCAGACATAGAAAATCTTTGAAGCTATGTTATATGTCTTGTTTACATTCTAATTTTAAGAAAATCTTGGGAAGCAAATCTTTTAATCAAGGAAGAATTTTTGTTACAGTGTCTTAATTATCATCTAATGTTTTATTTCCAGGCAACCGTTGTAGTATCAGTATAAAGAAAGTGTGCATGTATATGTAATACAATAATTTATAATAGATGCGCTTTATAAATATTAAATTCTCATTAATAATTATATATGTGAGTATATACATATAAGCAAATATTAGTTATGCTGAACTACTATAATTTTACCTGCTTCATGCTAACTTGGCAGCAGACAGAAAATTTTTGAGTTAGTATTGCCTAGGCAGTAACTGGAAGGCTGTTAAAATCAAAGCCATTGATCATGTTAATGCTTATTCCATTGCATTAAGTAAAATATTAATCAAAATTATCTCTTGAGACAGAGAAAACACTTCTTTTTTTGGGAGAATCTGTTGTTTTCCTTGTTTTACCTGTGATGCTAGGATGGCTGTGCCCTGTGTTTTCCCTGTGCAAATGACAGATGGAGGGATCCACACTCCTCTCAAGTCACTTTCTGAGGTAATTCATTGTCTGCTCCATGTGATATGTTGTCACATAAGAGATTTACTGTCATAGAGGAGCTCTACCTGACTGCATTTTAGTTTGGTTTTTTTTTTTGTTTTGTTTTCAGGCTGTTTTTAGTGAGTGGTTAAGTGGATGTAAAAATGTACTGAAAAGGTGGTTGTCACCTCTCCACTGTGTTACTGGATTTCTTCTAAAAATAAGTGATCTTGTTTCAATGGGATCAGTTTTCTAAGTCAGCTGAAAAGCGAACCTAGTAGTAAGACAAAAGGTCTTGAGGGGATCTGAATGATAATGTAGCTTCCTATAGCATCTTGAAAGGCAAGGACTTGTTGGAGTGGGTCCAGAGGAGAGACATAAAGATGTTTAGAGTGCTGGAGCACCTCTCCTATGAAGACTGGGTGAGACACTGAGTGGTGCGACCTGGAGAAGACAAGGCTCTAGGGAGACCTTCTTGCATCCTTTCAGCACCTAAAGGGGTCTTAGGAGAAAGATGAAGAGAGACTACTTACTAGGGCCTGTAGCAATAGGACAAGGGTTAAGGGTTTTAAACTAAAAGAGGGTAGATTCAGACTAAGTGTAAAGATGGAATGTTTTATGATGAAGGTGGTGAAACACTGGAATGCATTGCCCAGACAAGCTGTGAGTTCTCTGTGCTTGGAAACATTCAAGGCCAGGTTGGATGGGGCTCTGAGAAACATGACCTTGTTGAAGATGTCCCTGCCCGTGGCAGGGGAGTTGGACCAGGTGGTCTTTAAAGGTCCCTTCCAACCCAAACCATTTTATGATTCTATTAAAGTGGATGGTGTTATTGCTTTGGAAGTTTTCAACATCCACACATCTTTATGATGAAACTACAATTTCATTGTACTAGAATATTTTTTTTCAGATTATTAGCACTGTCAAATGTCACTGATTAAAAAAATAATAATCTGGACTGTTAACCTTACTGCTTACACCTATGAAGTGATTAGTTTAATTTTTCTATCATAACCTGTTTCCTATATTCAGTTATTTTGGCATGTATTAGTGCATTTCAAATTCCATTAAAGTTGTGATTATAAAAGAGTGATTTTTTTTAAACTCAAGAAGCAATTTAATAACTTCCAGGTGTAATTACAGTATCTCTTGATGATCAAGTAATCTTAATTTTTAAAAACACCTGTTGTCAAGTATTTTCTTACCTTCACTTACAGTATCATGCAGAAGCCAAAGCCAGTAAGTAAAACAGATACTTTGACATGTAAGTAACACACTTCAAAATTTCAGCAAGGAAAGAACTGCAAAAACCTGTTCTTGATGTTGCTCATTACTTAGTGTGAAATTTTGCATCCCTTAATGGTTATTAGAATTTTCTTTGTATGCAACAGAATCAGAATCAAATATCAGTGGTTTTTTTCTTTAAAGAAGTCCTTCCTCATTCCTCTGGTATGGAAATAATTTTCTGAAACAACAGTATATGAGATAAAACCACAAAAGAAAGGTGTCTCTACTTGTATCCATTCCAAAAGAATTAACGGATTTTCTCTACAGGTTTTCTGAACAAGGCCTAAGGAAGTTCAATATGACTGAGAGATCGGATACTTGTACTACTTTGAATAAAATAAAAAGCAATTGACAACACATACCTGTGAGTAATATTTATTTGCTAGTACCTCTTGAATTTTTATTTGTATAGGCTAATAAATAGTGCTACACTACAAATGTTTTGCATGCAAATGTCTTAGGTCTTGTGCAGAAGACAAGAAAGTGGAAATGGACTTTGAACGGAGTACATTAAAGAGCTTGTTAGTCAGCTGTAAGCACAATAGCGATCAACCAACACTAAGGTTTTAACGTTTCTATTTACACTCACAAATTGTCCAAGTACTAATAGGATCTAGCTTTTAAGGCTTAATCCTGAGCAGTTTTGATGTGGCTAAAACAGAAAGCAATGCAGTTTGTTAGAGCATAATGACAGACTACTCTCTTTGACAGCCTTTAAATACAATGGCTACAGATCACCTTCATCTCTCAAGGGTGAGAATTGGAAGCATCATCATTATATGAGCATTATGAATAAATGCTTTAGAATACACTTGAGCTGAAAAATGATGCATAGAAAATTGGTCACATGATTTACTGTTACAAAAAAATGCTCTTCCATTTTTCATTTATACAGGGCTTGTATTGCTAGTAAACCCTCTCATTTATGTTTGCCCATCTCTGCTATTTGCATTTTAGTGTGATGAATAATTAGGGTGACATGCCTTTTGGTTCAGGATCAGAAGAAATAACCCTTTGGAAAGGGAAAAGCCTGCATAATCTCACCGGAGTTATGCAACATGCTGAAAAAAATACTGCAATTCACTTTAAATATTGTAGTATCTCAGTGTGAACCACTGTTTTCCTGTAATGACAAAACTAGGAACTGGAAATAATATCTAAGGTAGGTTTTCAGTAAGCAGACAGATGTCTGTACTAGGGAGGTATTTGTTTCTAGATTGATAACCTCAGTAGTCCAGTTTATGACTAAGTACTTCTGTGGACACAAGAAGTCAAGAGTACAGGCCAGAACCAGAGGGATGAGCAAGATCACCTCAAGAATGTTTAAAGGTCTGCCTTCTGACTAGATTTATGTTGGGTAGCACTTATTCATATCCACATACATATATGCGTACACACACAAACATATTTTTGATTTGCAAGGATGGAAAAATTTGGTTTTAGATAGAGGAAATATTTGTTTCCTCTATACCAAAAATATATGTATATATGTCTTAGATATATTTTTAGAGATATATGTAATAAATATCTAAATATAGTAATATATCTCTGTATAAAATATATCTAACAAAATGTATAAAACCTTACATTTAAAATGTATATTTAAAAGTGGAGGTTGCTGTTGTGTGTCTGAAAATACTGATCTGTCATAATGGAAGCATCTATTGAAAACTTATGATTTGGAGAATTTCTGGGACAATATTCTGAAAGATCTTGGAAGCTCTGAAAATCATGTTTACTTCTCAGAGTTGATTTTGTGGCCAAGGCTGGGGCAGAGGAGATGGCAGGCCCTAAGGTAGCTGTGTGGCAAAGTTACCTGTCTCCATCAGAGGCCTCCTGGAAGTTAATGCAGAGATTTTCAGAGTTGAGAGTTGGAAAATTCTGGTTTAGGGAATTTTTTTAAAACCTTCTGCAGTGTTCCGCCTATTAGTTTGGCAGGCTTTGTGTGTGCTGGATTTGTGTGAGGTTCCCTCTGTGTGACTGCTCTCCTCTTTCTTGCCTGCACTGACAGTTAATTACCTGGAAGGAAGAGTTCTTCTACACTGCCAAAGTTGCAGCACCACTGAGGCCAGAATGATTTGGAGATGGTCTGCACTGTCTGCTTGTGCTGTGATTAAATTCAGCTGGATGTTCAGGAGTGGATCACATTTTTATGTATTTGTATGAACTTTGTAACTAATTCCCATTTCATCCTAGGCAGAGGAAGCATTTCTGTGAGGGCTTGAGACCACCTGAACAACAGATAAACTATCAGGGCGTTGGGGGTGTGGTTGAAGTGGTTTGGTGCTGCAGAACAATGTGATGTTGTCTTAGCTCTAGTCTGAAAATTATTAAAATGTGAATTATTTTAGTCCTGGAAGAACTAAAGAGGAAGAACACTGATAAGAAAAGTTATTAAATACTAAGAGAAAAAGCAGGGAATTAGAACTTGATGACTTGGTAAGATTGAGGATTATCCCATTCTAAGGAGATCAGTTGTTTTCCACTGAGTGATGACTGCCATGAGAATGGATAGCAAATTAACTTCTGGATACTGCTTGTTACACCGTGGCATCTCTTATGTGTATTCACAAGTAAATAGTTGCTGTGTTCTTCTGAACTTTGTATATCCTGGTTTGAGGAGTCTCTTGGCTCCTGATAGAAGTTACTGAACAAAGTGACCTAGAGAAGGAGGATTAAAGTGTTAACAACCGAAAAAGAAGACTGTGTAAGTGTAGGTAAGCTTGAAAATGCCATAGGCAAGATTTTGGTCTAAATAAAAGCACAGAATTAGTTAAAATAATGGATGAAAAAAAAAAGCATCAAAGCAACACAGAAAATCATAAAAACAAAATAAATAAAACAACCTACCAAAAAAACCAAACCAACCAACCTACCAGAAACTACCAAGAAAGCCTCAAAAAGAAACCCCTCAGGCATTCTTCTAGGATGAAATTTGGCCTATAGGTTTTCAGGGGCAATTCCAATCTAGTATTGCATGCTATTTTGTGCTGCTAGACATCCTTTTCGGCTTCCTTAGTGCCCCAGTCCAACTCATGCATAAGTGTATCAATGCTTGTGCTGGCCTAGCCTAGAGCAAAGAGTAAATCAGGAAAGCATTAATGCATGTAGGGTCAGAGCTAGAGAAACCACAGAGGACCAGGGGAGGAGGTAACAAGTAATGAAAACAGATCAGATTTTTTATCTTGACATGGCTCTCTGGAGTGGCGACTTTGGGGATTTCTATGCACAGAACTGCATCTTTGATTGTAGATATGGACTTCTGGGAAATAAGATTGAACGCATTGTTATTATTGTTATTATTCCTCATGGTAGAAGAAGTATTATGACCTTATTTTTATTATTATCTTATTTAGAAATAAAGTTATACAGTGTAATGTGCCTGACTCAACGTGTAATTTTGCTTTCTTCTGCAAAGGAGCTGGGTTTGCATATTAGCTCTGTTTGGACTATAGGGAGTAATACAGCTGAAAATCTACTAGGTGTAGTAGAAAAAGTGTTAACTCTACTGCTTCGTACAGAAAAGGCTGGCAACAACATAGCTTCACGTGTTAGTAAGAGAAGAAAAACGGGTTTAAAGAAAAAATTTCCAAAATATATGTTGAAATCTATTGTGCCTATTATATTCAGTAATTATATCCAAAAGCAAATATCTGTGAGGGAGAACCAATCACCAGACTGGGAGGTAGATATTGATATCTTGAGGAAAACAAAATAAACTACTATTTTCAGCTTGCTTAAATACCTTTTGAGTTTTCATGCAATATTCAAGACTTGTTACCTTATTATCTTATCATAATGCTCTAGGTAGTTGCAATATGTGCTGTGAGTCAGTGTCTGTTCAAAATATGCATTTTTATTTTCTCTACTGTTGCTACTCTTTGGTGAAGTCACATGGTCATTACCTATAAGTGCAGTCAAAACTACATGATGGAAGAGACATCAATTTGGGTTTTGTTGAGAATGGTCAGTGCTCTGATGGTTTTGAAAAGTGTGTTAAGTCAGTTTTATTAGTCAAAGTAAAATCTCTTCGAAAAATGAACACATTTAATGCTTATTCACCTTTGTAAACAAAGTGAAAGTAAAGGAATAATATTTTTTGCTTAATCAGTTTGGAAATAGTGTCATTTACTGCGGTGAGATGCCTAGATTGGTAATCTCAGATAAGATCTTTGTTAGGTAAACCAGAGCTGAGGAAAAATCCTCCACACACACAAAAAAAATCCTCCTGCCCTTGAAAGACACCTGTAGATGTAAAACAAACAAAAGACCAAAGGGACGAAGCAGAGCAGAAGGCTGAAGAAAGCTCTTAAGGGGAAAAAAAATAGAATCCTTACCTGCGAAGATAGGGATCTGAAAAGCAGAGTCATTGTAATGTGCTGCAGTTAAATAGATGAAAATTAAAAGGTCAGAAAAAATAATTTGTTGCCTTGCACAGGTGCAAAGAGGTGTTAGAATAATTTAAAAAAAAAAAGATAAACTGGCTGACACTAAGTAAGGTGCTCTTGGGCATTTGCAGAAGAGGAGCTGCGTACCATGTAAGTATTTGATGAAGCTGTACGTGTAAAAACTAAATATAATCCTGTGCATAATAATCTCAGCTACTTTCCAGAAGACAGTGATACCTTAAAAAGTTATTAGAGAAATAATTTTAAGGACTAACCATAAATATTGGACCTGTAAAATGGCTTTCATTACAGTGATCAAGTCTTGGGACTTTGCCAGAACAAAATGGGTTTCTGATGATATGGTTTTAAAAACAAACTCATGTTAATATGAAGTTTGAGCTATAAAGGACTTGAAAAAAGTTAGTAATGTGGACATATCTTTCCAAGATGAATTTTTAATCCTACTGAGGTAATTCCTGCCCCACCCTTTCCTAGGTGTTACGAGCTTTTCTTCTCTCAACTTCTTAATCTGTGATTTCTTTGTCTTCTTTATTTTAATCGTTTGCCATGCAAATAACACCCTGCTATGCAAGTTTATCTGTAAGTTTATGAACTGAAACTTTGTATATATGTGCTTTACTGTGCTACCTCTCAGGACCTGAATAGATGGTCATTGCCACGTGTTTCGATGGACTCCTGTAAAAAAAAAATCAGCGGTTATTAGACTGATGCCCTGTTGCTGAAAATGATCTCCCTCTTTATAGTTTGTGCCAAGAGAATCACTATTCACCTAATTTGGGCCAAATTTACTTCTGCTTTTCTGCTCCTTTGGACCGTAACAGCCATGTAGTAAGTTGTGCTTGTTTTCCAAAATACGTAGCAAAATATGTAGTTTTCCTTTCTGAGTGTTTACGATATAGAAGACATCAGTTTTAGGCATGAGAAACATTCCATAATGGCTGCTGCGTAGATCATGAAGAAGATCTGGCAAAAGAAGGATCCTCTACAAGATTAGTTTCTCACAAAATATGTGTGGAATAATAGTGTGTAATTTCTGTTCAGAAGCTCGCTTCGTAAGTATGACAAATGCAGGAGTATCACTCTGTCCTGTACATGTTTGACCTGAATTCTTCCACAGCCTTGCATGGCCTCAAGATGTAGGTGTACTGTAAGAGGGTCAGTTATCTGCATGCTTTTTAAATTTGTTTTCTCCTTTCCATGGGATGTTATTGCCATGACTTATGGATTCCTGAAACTGTCTTCACAGAATGGGTAAGGTTGGAAAGGACTACAGTGCTCAAGCAGGGTCATCCCAGAGCACATGGCACAGGATTGCATCCAGATGGTTCTGGAATATCTCCAGTGAGGGAGACTCCACAGCCTCTCTGGACAATCTGTTCCACTGTGTGGTCACTTGCATAGTAATGTAGTTCCTCCTCATGTTCAGCTGGACCTTCCTGTGTATCAGCTCCTGCCTGCCTTTTTAGTCCTGTGGTATGGCAGCTCCGAGAAGAGTCTGGCTCCTTCTTCTCTGCTGAGTCTTCCATGCTTGGTCAGTAGCCTGTGTATTTGTTAAGATGCTATTACTTGGCTGCTTATTTGAATTTAGCATTGTTCTAAGAGCATCTAGATTCTGTGTTCAGTGCTGGAAGCCAAAACTGTCAATTTTGGATTACCTTTACCTGATTTTTATAGCAATTAATTTGTTACATGTTTGGAGGCTGAGATGATTCCAAATAGCTCTTACTGGCAAGCCTCAGTGAATTTTTTTCTTTAATTTCCTGCTTTTCTTCTATCATTCAGAATGCATTGCCTCATTTTGGGACATGCTGTCATCCTGGTGGTTAGATTTATGAGTCCTTTCATGGTTTCTATTTCGTTAGGCAATTTCTTGTTTATATCACTTGGACTCCTAAATGGAATGAAGACGGTGTTTAAAGGACTACAACAATGGAAGTCCCATCTCTCTGAAGACAGAATACAGTACGCTTGCTGTTGCAGTTAGATGTAATATAGCAGCAGCATTTGGGTCCGTAGCAGCTGCTGACTTTCATTATGTTACAAGAAGCAACCTATTCTCCTGTTAGAGCACAGCTTCAGTCTGAGAGAGGGCTCAGCATGGAGCTGAGAGGTGAGTGCATTATTCAGGGTTGCTCAGCATGTCAGAGGGTGTGAGAAGCAGCCTGATACCGCGGGGAAGATGAGCCTTTGAACAATTTACTTCCCTAGAAGCCACGGTACTCTGTTCTTTGATTTTTGATGACCTTTCATTTCAATAGGACTAGGATTTAACCCATCATATTTACAAAAGAGGCTTTATGATACAGCTCTGAAGTGCCTGTCGCTGTGATAGTTTGGTTCCCACATAGTTGATTCACTGCGATTTGAACTCTGTTAGGAGTGACATTATTCATACTCTGCTTGTTTGTAAGTGCTAAATTCCCAGAGGATGCTTTCTTCAAGTGACACCAGCAAGTTGCAGTTACTGGCTTTCAAAGTATTCATGAGTTGAATTCTTTCGCCTTGAGCTGGCGGCTTTCTCACGACACCAGAATCTCTAGCTCTGTCAGCAGTAGCAGTCCTTTTCAAGAAAGAGCTCTGCCTTTCATCATCTTTGTCCTTGAGAGGGCAACCACAGAGAAAAACTAAAGGTTTCTGCTCACTAACTGGAGACGGTTTTAAGCAATTCGGAGAAGAGTGCAGAGAAAGGTCAAAATTGTTTCTTTCTTTCCACTACCCCTCTGAGTTCAGCTTCTCTTCTCTCTCCCCATTCTTTCTCATGGATACCAGGTCTGGAAAGGGGCTGTCATTTAAGCAGATGAACAGAAAAAAGTTCCTTCAGACAACTTTTACTCTCAGGTCAGCAAAAATGTGCAAGATTGTATTGTTAGGAATCTGTAGATTGAAAAAATATTGTTACTAAAATGAAATGTTATTGAAAGATGTAATGAAAGCAAGTGCAAGTGGTAGTCATAAGTTAAAGTTAAATTCGTGGACATTTGAATGTATCACCTCTGTGCATGTAAAGTGTACATTAACGTCATTCAAAAGTCAGCAATAAAATTCATTGCACAGTGCTATTTTTAACATTTTTCCAATAAGTGTGGTCTCTAGAGTATTTGCGCTTTCTTAACCACTGGCAAGAACTCATAAATCATAGAATCATAGAATGTCTGGGTTGGAAGGGACCTTAAGGATTATCTACTTCCAATCCCCTGCCATGGGCAGGGACACCTTCCACTAGACCAGGTTTCTCAGAGCTCGATCCAACCTGACCTTGAACACTTCCAGGGCTTGGGTCATCCATAATTTCTCTGGGCCACCTGTTCCAGTGCCTCACCACCTGAAGAACTTCTTCCCAATATCTAATCTAAACCTGCTCTCTTTCAGTTTGAAACCACTCTGCCTTGTCCTGTCACTACATGCCCCTGTGGAAAGTCCCTCTCCATCTTTCTAGTAGGCACTCTTCAGGTGCTGGAAGGCTGCTATTAGGTCACCTTTAAGCCTTCCTTTTTCCAAGCTGAACAAACCAAATTCTCTCGGACTTTCCTTGCAGGAGACACGCTCCATCCCTCTAGTCAACTTGGGGCCTTCCTCTGGACTTGCTCCAACAGGTCCATGTCGTTCCTGTGCTGGAACCCCAAAGCTGGATGCAGCACTGCAGGTGGGGTCTCACCAGAGCAGAGCAGAGGGGCCCTGCTGCCCACGCTGCTTTGGATGCAGCCCAGGGCACCATTGGCCTTCTGAGCTACAAGTGCACATGGCTGGCTCATGTCTTTCAGGAAGCTTTCGGGGAGTGGAAACAAGGACAGGCAGCCTGAGAGGAATACAGGGAAATTATATGGGAAGCTAGCGACAAGGTTAGGGAAGCCAGGGTCCAGTTAGAATTGAATCTGGCCAGGGATATTAAGGATAACTGAAAGGGCTTCTATAGATAGGTTGCAGACAAAAGAAAGACGAGGGATAATGTCCTAAAGGTAATTTCCTTCCTCTCCAGAAGGCAATGGGAGACCTGGACAAAGAAAGGCTGAGGTTATAAATGACTTCTGTGCCTCAGTCTTCAATGGCAAGTGCTCCCGCCACACCACCCAAATCCTCGATCTGTCCATCCCCTAGCTTGTGTTGATTCTGGGGTTTGCCCTGACCCAGGTGTAGCATCTTGCACGTGGTCTTGCTAAACCTCATGAGATTCCCATGGGCCCAATTCTCAAGCTTGTTCAGGTCCTTCTGGATGGTGTCCCATCCTTCAGGTGTGTCAACTGCACCACTTAGAGCTTGGTGTCATCTGCAGGTTTTCTGACAGTGCATTTGATCCCTTCATCTATGTCATAAATGAAGATATTAAATAACACTGGTACCAGTTTGGACCCCTGAGAGACATCACTTGTCACTGATGTCCAATGAGACCTGGCAAGAACTGTTGTTATATTTGACTGTGTTTATAAATGCTGATGCATTATATCTAGTATGTTATAAGCCCTCCTATTCATAGATTTCATCAAAGTTTAAGTGTATAAATTTTTGGACTTGAAAATTAACTTCATAAATCAAAACCAAGCTGTTTTCTCAAAGATTCTCTGAGAACTGCTGTGTGATTTTTTTGTTTTGGTTTTTTTTTTTTATCATTCTACTGAAATGCCAGTGTTTCAAGGAAATGATAAAAGAATTGAAACCTGTCCTGACCTAAGACTAGAACTCAGCAATATAGTGCTGTGGGAATAATCTTTTCTGGGGTCTTCTAAATAACAAGTATTCAGTGCTAACCTGCAAATCTAAGTAATCATCACAACAACAACAACTGAAAAGCAGTCTTTTTTCAGAAGTTCTGTATAGTTTTTAGTAATTCCGAAATTTTTTTATTGCGTTTTATATTGAACAATGACTGTAGGTGCAGTGCTATCATTTTTAGCAGCAACCGTAGCTCACTAAGAGTTATCTCCTCAAGGAATTAAATGGATGAAATTTTAAAAATTACTTTCACCACTGTTACCAAGCTACCTGGCTCCATTACACTTGCTGACTGGAACTGTAACTGCCAGTATTTCCCCTCTTGCTGTTGCTGTGAAGGTGTTGATTCAGCACAGTTAGAGATTATTGTTTGAAAGATATAAGCCAATATCTTAAAGCCAAGATGTGATTGGGATTTTTTTTTTTCTAAGTTCACTTATGGTTCTACACGTGCTTTTGCAGGGGCAGAAAATGGAATTTTCTGGCTTTGTGGATGCATCATTCATTACCCCTTGTTAATCTCTGGCAAATAAGGCAGTGTTTAGTTTGAAATGTACATTATTGAACCTTGCTCTTTTTTCCTGAAGGAATGCGTGTGATTTCTTAACTAGTCATTAGTACTGAAGCCAAGTGCTCACAAAGTTTTCAAAAATAGTTCAATCTTTCTATAAACATCCCTTCAGTATTCTAAACTTTTTGCTCATAAAGTTCCCGTTGGCTTATTTTGGACAGTTTGAGATCTAAAAAAAGTGAGCCTGATGTCATGAACCCTTAGACATAGGTCATGAATCATGATATAAAATTTTTCCTACACGTTTTACCTCTGATTCAGCTGCAGAGGGCAGTTCAACACTATTAAAAAATAGTTAGCAGTTAAACCACTTATAATTTAAGAGCAAAGAGAAATCATATAGAAAACAAAATGCTGCTCGTAAGGAAAGGTGTAAGAAGCTTTGTTTTTGTAGGTGATTTCATAGCTTTTCCTAAGGACCCATTTTGTATTCTGAGGTGATTAAAGACAAGCAGTAAGATTGAAGATGATCTCTGTGAGATTTAAATGCCACCAAAACTCATTATTGTCTTATTTTTTTTAAGGAGCAGACCTGAATGCCTTCAAATGGTTCAGGAGCATATCTGAAATGCTTATATACCAACACATGCAGCGTGAGAAACAGGATGAACTGGAAGACTTGGTCAGTTCCCGGAACTATGACATCATCAACATCAATGAGACTTGGTGGAATGCATCCCACGATGGAGTGCTGGGATGGAGGGCTGCAGGCTGGGCAGATGAGGTGGGGGAGTGACACTGTGTGCTAGGGAGAAGTTTGGTTGTACAGCCTTGGCAGTTAGTGATGGTGTGGGTGGGTGACCTGCTTATATGCATGCTAAAGGTGTTATGAAACAGCCCGAGCAAATTCTTACCTTTTTTAGTCCAGAGCCTTGAAACAGGAGTGATGGGATTGCAGACACACTGGGTGCTTGCCATGGGAGGACAATATCTTCTGTCATGATCCATGTTTTCAAACTCCACTGCAGTGCATATCAGCTCCTACACTAGCAGTGTAACCAGGAGCTGTGCAGAATTGTCATGTGTTTCTGAGCTTGAAAAATGTTTTAGTAGTAAAATAAAGGGTTGCTGAGAGTGAGTCCATCCCGAGCTGTCTTTCCTGTTGTTCGCTTTAAGACTCATGGTGCTCAGCTGACATCACCTCGTTTTTTACAAGCCTTTTCTGAACCAGAGTCTGAAAAGAAATCTGTCCCTTGCAAATATAAGGTGCTTTCAGGAAGAAGCATAACTTCACATTAAAAAAATTAAATTATTGGCTAAAGCTAAATTCATAGTGAAATAAATTCAACAACTGAGGATTCTGTTGTAATGCTTGTTTGGAATTTGCAGCTGGCATCAGTAGACATGACCATATCTTTAAACTGTATCTTCATGAGAGAAAAAACATAATTATTTAAAAAGATTACCTGAAACTGAATTGATTCAAAATGTTGTGTATGTTATACTCCTGTGGTCCTCATGGAACTAAAATGAGAAGCTTCTTTAAAATGTCACACTTTTTGGAGCCTCAGCACATACCTAAATTATGGGTCTGATCTAAAGCTATTTAAGATTAGTGTGAGTAGCTTTTTCTCTTTGAAGGCTGTGAATTGGCATCCTAATCTCCTTGGTGTAATTTGAAATAACTCTTTCTGTTGGAAATATCAAAACTGAGTCTGAAGCTTTCAGGCAGTGACCATCCCATAGCTGGGGTCATACAAAAATTTATAAAGTGAAGAAACACTGCTTTAAATACCAATTTTTATTGTTATGTGTAGAAGAGCATTGGTATGTCTTCAACATGACATCTGAGATCCTAAGCTAGCTGGTTTAAATGAACAGAAAACATGACAGACACCCTTAGTATTTCTAGTAATCATAGAGTTTATTATAGCAAGCTAAGTGTATTGTTGATAAACTTGAATTTAGTATTTGTATTCATCCTAAGTAGAACAAGTCCATTATTGGTTGAATTGTACCAATAGAAGAAAATTATAATACTCTCATGAAATGAGAGAGGTGGAAATTATGTATAAAAAGTAAGCAAAACAGTTTCTTGGGACCACAGGTCACTTACTTTGGAATTTTGTCACTTAATATAAAAAAAGGGAAGATATTTAGAGTGGCAAAGTAGTATTCTTTGTGTGAGAGGTAATATAAATAATTGAGTACCTGTCTTAAAAAAGAGCTAGTTAAGATTTCATGTTGCACAATTCAATCAAGGTGCTTTGAAACATGAAATGCCTGTTCTTAGATTCTGCTGTGATTTATAGCATCACACAGAACAGAACAATTTTTCAAAGAATTTCCATAGGGACGTACAGTGCCTATAAGCTTTGACACAGCTATAATATCTAGTTTTGATGCAAAAATCTCAAGTAATGAAGAATTAGCTGCCCCAATACTTGCTTTCGTGTCAAATTACCTTAATTTTAACATGTGCTTTGTCCTTGCAATCTGAGTAATTTTTAGTGGGATATTTTGGTTAGCACATTTTGTCAAAAGCAGGTTTGTGTTGAAAAAAAATCTCATGTAAAAATAATAATATAGGTTTCTGTGAGACACAAACCCAAGCTTTCTTGCCAAAGTATGGCGAGGAAAATGTAAAATGCTCTGTTGCACAAAGATTAGCTCTGTGGCAGATATTCCCCTTGGCTGGAGTCTCCACTTTCTCTGTCCTCTGATTGCCCTGCCCTGCCCTGCCTTGGGGACCTGCTGAAGTATCCCCCGACTTCTGATTCAGGATTTCCACATGAGAAATCTATTGTGCATGGGAGAATTTGTTATTCCATATGTTGTCCTTACATGCTGTTCAGACGTGGCAACAATGATCCCCGAACCTGAGAACTGAGAAATGTCATCAGGTGCCCTCCTCAGCTGTGGCTGTTATAGCACAGTGTTCTGGTCTGATTCTGCATTTCCTGAGTGGAATAGTACTCTTTCCTTGCTCAATAAAATCTGTCAAGGAGTTTCATAGTCTGTATTTAACCTAGCTGCTTAACAGATCTTGCTCACCACAATAAATCCATTTAAAAATTTACAGCTTCCACGCTTGCAGAAAATGATCGCATCAGGCAGTGCTCAGGTCAAGGGATGTGGTCTGAAATAAGGAGCAAAAAGGGAAAGTGCTTTTTCCTATTAGAGGTTTTGTCACTAGGGGTAGTATTTATAGCACTATGAGTTAGTGTCAGATACGAGACTAAAGCTGAAATCAGGTAAGCAATAAAGATTTCATCCATATGAACTCTTTCTCCTTATTCTTTCCTCAGTCTTTCCTCTTATTCTGCCCTTACTGCATCCCTGAACAGTTGCTAAGGCTTGGGAAGAACAAAGGTGCTGCTCAAGAACAAAGGCTTCTTTTTATTGACTGTTTCTTGGCATCAAGGAAAGCCGTATGTTAAGATCACAAAGGAAAAAAATTGGTGATAAAAAGGGATTGGATATCTTTATATAATATGACTTAATTTTACTGCACAACTGAGCTGTCATCTGAGAGATTTTTTTTTCTTTCGAGCTACTGTTAAAATATCAAGATGGGAAAATTGTAACATTGTAGAGTGGCAACACCTCATAGCTTCTACTACTGAACACTTCTACTTTTAAACTACTCCATGACCTATTTTATTAGAAGTTTCCTCATGGAATGTCTTGGGAGACTCTATGTACTATACATTTCTTGTACCATAAATGTCTGCTTATATGAGTCTTGGATGAAGACTGAAATGAGTGTTTATCACTTCAGCCAGCTGTGGATATGCATTTCAGTTTTGAAGAATGTATATAACAGAGACAAGTACTCCTGTCCAGTGCTCTGTCACCAGGGTGCAGCATGCATTGTGTGTTAGTCCTTGAAGTAGTTTTGTTATTGTGTAGATAATCTATGTTTCAAGAGCCTGGAGACTAAATCAGGTATTTCAAAGAGTTCAGTAGCTCTAATAATCTGAAGTATATCATGCGTGCTAAATATTTTTCCTACTGTATTTCTTGGAGTAGTAAATTAGCAAAAACCTTTATAGACATGCAGATTTCCTGCTCTGCAACACAGCTTAAGCAACGTAACAAAGTTTTATGATCATAGTAAGATGAATCTAGTGGTTAGCCTGTTTAAACCTGAAGGGTTTAAATGAATGGAATAGATTGTTATTTTGTTCATTTTTTAAAATAACAACTGGGTTACAGGGAAGAATTAAAAAAAAACCCCTACATAAAAAAAATCCAACAAACCCAAAAAACACCCCACCCCCTCAAATAATAAAATAATAAATTAGACAATGTAGTTGCAATGTAAGTGACATAGTCTAACAAATTCAGTCATCTTTTGGGAAACTTGTAAGGCTTTCACTTTTCCTTGATAAGTCTCTATTGTGTGTGAATACTGATAAATCATAGGATGGCCTGGGTTGGAAGCGACCTTAAAGATCATCTTGTTCCAACCCCCCTGCCATAGACAGAGACACCTTCCACTAGACCAGGTTGCTCAGAGTCCCATCCAGCCTGGCTTGAAACACTTCCAGGGCTTGGGGCATCCACAACTTCTCTGGGCAACCTGTTCCAGTGCCTCACCATCCTCACAGTGTATGTGCAGAGTATATTTTCTTGTCTTCTTACAGTAAGTTTTCCAATTGGAGAGTTGCTACAGTATAGGTTTGGCAGCATTAATGTTCAAGGAGTTTCCTATTTTAGTGACAGTGATGGTCGATATAATCAAGGTCCAAAGTGAAAAATATCACCGTCAAGATTACTGCATGGACTGTAATTTTTCAGAGATAATAAGGATGATACATTAACACTTTAATGCTATGTGTTAAAACAAAAACAAACCACCTCCAAACTCTGCTAGTAAGTGCAGTGCTGTCTGGTTATTATTTTAGATACTTTTGAGAAAAAAAATCGTCCTGTTTTGGGGATGTAATGACATTAGGCAAAACTTTGAGGAGACTAGGACAAGTGCTATGCATTGTTTTTACATCAGTCCTCTTCACAGGTTGCTAGTTCTGAGGAGTGGGAACATTAGGGACAGCATGTTTGTAGCCTGGGTTTCTCTCTCCATAAGGCAGTTTGGGTAAAGCCTTTCAGCTACCTGTAGCAAGTAGTAAGAAAGTCAAGGAGGTGAAAATGAGCTGCTAAATTTCAATATGGGAATGATATCGATGAGAACTTGTCACATCAGAAAGTGCTGGGAAAAAGGAGGATTTCAGGCTGAGTAAATGACTGCTGGTGAACCACCAAAGTATCCTGGGGGTTGTCTTGGTCTGGGCTCACTTATCAGAGTCAGTATGAAAAATTTTTATTGTTGAATATGCTACAAAATAAAATTTGGACCCAAATAATTTGAAGCTGGAGAAACAATTCTGCTTCCCAGTGCTGATATACAATTTAGGAAAATACCTACCATGCCAGGTTTAGGTAAGAATAGAATTAATATAAGTACATCACTAAAATGTCACATTTTCACAAACAATATTAATATGATCACTGAGTATTTTTGTTTTAATATCTACCATATTTCAATTTCATATTTCTATAGAAAAACATTGTGTACCAGGATGGCAAGAGCTGAAGGAAGATTTAGGCACATTAACCAGATGTAAATTGTCAGTTTCCATGCATAAATTCTTGTATAGCCTAGATGTTTAAACATAGAAAATGCATTATCAGAGGGAGAACAGCTATATGTAAAACTCATGTACTTCTAGAAGTAGTAAAGTATGAGCCAGGATTCAAATCCTGAATAGAAAAAGAAAAAAAAAAAAGAAAAAAAACAAAGAAACCACCCATAAAACCTAGGCTGAGAGCAGTGAATGGAGTTTTAAAATTACCCTTAACAAGAATCTGCTACTCAAACATCTTTATTTAGCTAAAATTTTACAGACTTCCATTTTTCTGTGAATCACCATGGGCCCTTCCATTAACTCATGGTGTGTTGAAGCCTCAGCAGGATGCAGAGCTGAAGAAGCACCATCCCTCTTCCTGTGATTTCTGAGGGATCCTTTCACGACTAATAATAAGTGTTAGTAATTGTTTCCTACCCTATTTCACTACTGATTTTCTTTTCTTCTATTTAAGGTACTAATTTTGTCTCATGAGAGTGCAGAGATGAAGGGTAGAATCATGCCTCGTATGAGCACAATTTTTTGAGCGGGGTAATGATGGTGGTGGTTGTTACTGAAAAGTGTGTCCTGGCTCATGCTGCATAAAATGTGTTTGGACTCTTCATTCTTGGACCATGTACTGCCTGTGCAACCTGCAGGAGGAAAGAAACAACTAAATAATATTAGTAACAATTTTATAATTAATTATTATGTATGATTTATTATATAATAAATTATATATAATCAGATAAGATAGTAATGCGGTAATTATATAATTAAATTATATTAACAAACAGTGATGC
The DNA here is from genome assembly GCA_013397775.1 of Eulacestoma nigropectus. NCBI lineage: Eukaryota > Metazoa > Chordata > Aves > Passeriformes > Eulacestoma > Eulacestoma nigropectus. Next base: position 1,852,737 of record VZTE01005667.1, on the reverse strand, counting down.
ATCTGAACAGTTATCCACTAAGGCCAAATTAATCTGCAACACTCAAACACAAAATTCGTGTCAGCAGGTGAAAACTTATGCTTTATTATATTTCTGAATATAATATAAAATTATGATGGCAGAAATGGCATGCAAATGCCACAGTAAAAAAAATCCAATGAAATAGGTGCAAATAGTCCAAGCTGATAAATGCTTAGTTCAAGAAAAAAGATCTTAAAATTGCAGAACTGGTACTAACACAGCAAATGGGAGTCCTGTGTGGTTAGGAGGAAAGAGAGATAGGGAACACCCAAAATAAATAAAAGTAATTTAAATTTAAACTTTATTTACTTAAAGTAAGCTGTTTGGGGACTGGAGCATATGCTTTTTCATGATAATCAGAAAATGTAGTCAACTAATTAACTTTTGTCCTCAGGCTATGTTGAAAAAAGTAGAAAACAAAATTTTTCTAAGCTCTAGAGTCTTTAGTAATTAAAAACCGTGTTAGACCTCTCCCGTACGCCTTAAAAGTAAAGACATGATATTGAATTCAAGAACTTCAGAACTGAATCTATTAGAGAGCAGCAGCAATGTATTTTAGAGGCTTTCCTGTCAATAAAGAGAATTATTATGTTTTTTTTAATGGCCTCTTTCTTAGCAAACTTACTCTAGGTGCTGCTGGATATCTACTTAGCTTGTTTCCTATATTCCTAATCAGAAAAATGCATGCCACAACATGCTCTTCCTAATGTTTGGTGTATACAATATTATGGAGATTTGACACATCATCATCCATAGCAATGAACTTTCTAATTTCAACTCTTATACAGAGGTCTGTTCAGATTGCAGTCTGTAAACAAATTCTTTTTTATTGTCCCTTTTGATTAATTTTAAAGTTATGAATATTGATCTGTGAGGTGTTTTCTCGAGACTCATTTCGATTTTTTACAAATTCAAAAATCTTTGCTTTGGTGGACTTTATATGGTTGCATAAAAGATAAAGATTTTCAATTTTTTCGTGATTTTGTCGGATTATTGCTATGGGGTCTTTTTGTTTTTTCTTCAGTTTAGTGTTAAATTACTTACCTTGCTACTAGTAGATTTTTGGGGTTTTTTTCTTCATTAATCAGCTAATTGAACTCAATTCCCAGGGTATTTTTTAAGAATCCTTAACTACTGTGTCTACAGTCTACTCACTAGACTGGTGCCCTACATGTTTATGGATCATGGATGAATCTCCTGGTACCTTTGAAAAACAACCTGTAAATCAACATCTGTTTTTTGCTGCTACCCTGTGAACTGAAAGCTGTAGGGATATGCATTTGGGGTTGGACTGTACCTCATTACTGCTTATTAAGAGGTGCTGAGAATCATTCTCCAAAGACTTGAGAGAATAATGTCATAGCTTTGTTTTCTTTCTGGCTCTGATGAAACAGTTCTCGTATCTAAGCTTGAGAAGACGTTAAAATAACGCCCAACCTTCAAAAAATTAACACTAAAGCTGTGGATAGTAGTACTCCGTGGATTCATTCCAAAAATTAATACCCCAATTTGTTATTATTTGGTGTTGCAAAGTTTGGGAAAAACAGAAATGCAACAACTGGTGTATTTAATAGAGCCAGTTTACTGTGCCTGGATGCAATAGCCGCCTGTCTTCTGCTGTGACCATCATAGAAATGGAAAGTTAGCAACAGTTCTGGTTTTTTCCTCTATACTCTAAAAATGAACTCTGTTGTGGCAAACTCAAATTCATCTTTTTCAGTGGGTGAGAAGTGGTGATTTTAATTTTTATGTCTATTGTAGTGCTGATACATTGAAAAAGTAACAGAATCACTGAGTTTCACTGAATTTTATATATGCAAATCTTCCAACATAATCTGTTCCTGTGAGATTTTGCTCAAAGTAAGTCTCCAGAATCTTTTCACTCTGCAGCTTTGATCACTACTTGAGATTAGAAATGTACCTTCTTCTTGGAGGAAAAAATCCCTTCAAATTGATGCTTTTGTTTAAGTCTAGCAAACTCAGTTTCAGATATGCTGTCCAAATAATTTTCTTTATTATGTTTTTCTATATAATAGAGTCCCATATCTTTAAAACCTTTAAGCCACCTTTACTGAGGGTGTGAAATAATAGCTTTCTTCTTCTACTAGCAGAGTTTTTGTCACAGAACAGAAGTCAAGACTTTTGTATTCTTACTTTTTCAATATTTCTTTGAGAATAGCATTTTTTGCTGGAACAAGCTACTCAGGGAAATGGTCATAGCAGCAAGCCTGTCTGAGTTCAAGAAATATTTGGATAATTGTCTCAGGCACATGGTGTGACTCTTGGGGTATCCTTTGCAGGACCAGGAGTTGGACTTGATGATCCCTGCGGGTCCCTTCTATCTCAGGATACTTTACAATTCCCCACAATCTTTATTGTACTTTTCCTCATCTGCAGAATTCAATTCATTGCATCTATGCAGAATGTTGATGGCACATTTGTAGATGACTTATTGATACATCCTAGAAATTTTTAGAACAGTTAGCTTTATACTTCACTGAATTACTCTTTTTGCCATCTTACTATCAGTAAAGTGTTAAAATTTTAATGCTAAGAATTTGCAGCACTAGGGGGCAATTGTAACACCATCATCAGTGTGCTTTTCCACTTCAAGAAATTTAGAAAATGAGTATGCTTTCAGAGCTGTAAAATACTCAGATCTGCTCAATTTCACTTTGCTTTGACCCTAGAAGGCAGATTTTCTGCCAGAGCTCCCAGACCACAAAGTTAAATTCCAATTAGAAGATATGCTTATATAGTAAAGCAATTATCTTGAGTATTTCAAAGAGTAAGTTTTAATTTCTGGTGCACAGGATGGTATTTCTTGGTCTTGGTGTATTGATTTTTCTCCATTTTCAGGTATATTAATGTTTAACAGGTAATGCTCCTTTGGCACTGCAAAAGGAAATCTGAACTGTCAGAAATGTCTGTATTGTATGGCCAGTAAATATAGCTCAGTTCTTTTCTGAATGGCATGAACTCATAAATAACAGTTCTGCTTCAGACACACCAAGTCTTTGGTGGTGTGCTATGGACATCATAGAACAAACCTAAACACAGAAACTGTCACACATGCTCTAGCAGTCCTATCTTGGGTGACTCCTTGTAGTGCTGATGATTTTTTCCCAGTTGCCACCTATTTTTAGAGACTCGGTTTTAAGAATATATTCCATAAGTAGTTTATTAATGGTGTAGTGCAAAACTGGAATGTGGTGCAGCAGTATATGTTTACTTGACTGCCACATAAAAAGATAATTTAAATTATGATCAGTGTAAGCGAGGCCACATATTTTATACCAAGAATGATACCCCAGATAACTGCCCGCATTTTATAATGTGGTGAAGAAAGGTGTTTCTTTGCTAGTAAGAAAACTTTAAGATCTTTATGAAGCTTTACTCTGTGTACATGTGTCTTAAGGATGCGAAAGATAATCCTGTTTAATTAAGGCTTTACCTTAACTCCAATTGTGTTGGATTTTGAAAGTATAACAAACTTCAGAAATTATCAGACTCTGTGGACACAGAGTCTTCATGTTCAACTTAAGTAAAGATCTTTGTTTCACCTTAAGGCGGGTGCCAACCTTCTGCTTTAGAATAAGACAGATCAGACAGAATAATTCTTCTCTAATTCTTTAGTACCACCTTTCCATTCTGAACATCCTCATCTTTTAACTTCTGCCATCTTGCTTCCAGTCATGTGCAACTAAAATGAACAGGAATGTATATAGTGGCTTACTCAAGGTCCTGGAGGTGGCTGAAAGACTTCCAGGGTGATGGGAGGCCACAAGCAGCCAGGCCGTCCTGGGAGAAGGAGGAGTAGTTGGCCTAAAGGTAGGCCAAGAAGTGCTCTCGGGGTCCCATGTTGTTTCAGGAGCTGGGCTTACTAATAAATAGTCATGGCACTCAATACTAAGCCATGTGCAAGGTCTAACATGTAGATCCTCAGGTCAGTAAGTAGCTAGATCACCTCTTTGAGATGTGTCCCAAGTAATTAAGAGTGAAGGGAATCTATTCACCCACCATTCAAGCTTAATTAATAGTATGTATGGAAATGTGACTTGCTGCTTTCCATAATGCAGAACTAAAAATTGTTGGAGATCCTGCTCTAAAAAGAAAAAGACTAAAATAAGGAGGTCAGGTCTCTATTGTTCTTATTTAAAAATCATTGGAATTAGATCTTAAAATAAAGACACTAGAAGAAGGAGGTCAGGTCTCTACTGTTCTTAAAAAAAGAAAAGTAGGAAAATATTGCTGGCTAAACAAATTTATTAATAGAAATAAGAAGGGAAGAAGACACTTAAGCCCCATTTCTCAGTGGTTTTTAAATATCTAGTTCTCACTAAAATTCTGTGAGTGCTATGCACCAATATAAAACACCAAAGAGGATATGGACAATATTCTTCAAATCAATTAGTATTTTTATGTTCCTTCTTCCTAAGACTTTCTTTAGAATGTAAATGTTTTTAATTTTATCCTCAGCATGTAGCACGCAGAAGACTAATATTTTCTCATGCTTTTATATGCCTTTGGACAAACAAAAAACCATCCCAAAATTATTCCCAAACTTCTTTTTTCAGCTAGAAAACTGTAACATTGCAGATTATTTTTCAACTACAGAACAATATTCACACAAATTCAATCTTTTTATAGGAGGATGGCAGCAACTAGTACAGGTGAATACCTGTAAATTATTTCTTTTTATCTGTTTTTCCACTCTCTTCATAGTGTGACTTGTTTTAAAAAATATTTGGTTTTTTTGAGAGAGGGAAAAAAATGAATTTCACTAATGCTTTTTCTCAAAACACAATGGAAATACATTCACATTTGTCTCCTGGAAATAAGGGATGCCGAAACCCTTTCACAGCAGATTTAAGGTATGATTTTGTCTTGAACCTCCATTCTTTGTGGAGTATTCTGGAATCAGAAAAATAATAATGTAACAGATTGTGAGAGCCTGTAATCAACAGGTTAGGAAGCCACCTGTAATAACAACATTTAGAGTTAACAAAAGCATTGTTTTTTCCGATAAACAGAGAACTTTTTGAGAGGAAAGTCCAGCTTGGTCTTCTTTATTATTACTGATCTTCATTAACACATAGGAAGACTTCTTAATATTTTAGAAGCTGAAAGAAACAGCAAATAATTTTTTGTTGTACTTGAATGGAGTGCCTATAATAGCCGTAATAACCAAATTACCTATAATAAATTTCACTAATTCCACCTTACTATTCATTGGAACAGCAAAAGATAATGTGTGGTACAGACTTGGGTAATTGTTGACAGTGCTTTTCTTGATTTTTCACTGTATTCTTCTGTTTCTATATATTTCACACTTGATTGGAACAAAGGGTGAAATAATACATCATTAAAAAGTTGCTCTGGATTATGACCTTCCAATAGCAACTTGAGGAGTTGAACAGGGGAAATAAAAGGATCTCTGAGGTGGCTTTTTTTTTTATTTATTTGCTTCATAAAACGTAATTTGTATTTTTATGAACCAGTCAGTTTGTAGCAGAATGAGCAATGAATGTAAGAGTTCTTAGTACAAATGAAGCTGAAATTATGGGGCCACAAAATTTCCATCCATGCAAATAAATGACATCAATATGTGTAATGTTTAATCACACATAACATTATAATGCACAAGATAAAAATTTGAAGCTATCAGAAGATTTCTCCTATATTCAGTACTGCTCCCATAAATGGGTAGTTTCTCTGCCCACACCAAATCTTTCATTGCATTTTCTGGCCAGTAGAAGAGCAGGAAAGGGGAGATTAGTGAAAGAAATTTCAAGCTGATTGCAGTTCCTATAGGGTATTGAGAAGGGCATTAGGGAACTTCTTTTGAATTCTCAGTAATGTCCTGAATCTGTTAATTCCTCTCTCTCCCTCTCTCACATACATTCATATTCACTGTTCTTACCCAGAATTCACTATCTGATATGACTGTATTTTTAATTAACCTTTTGCCTGTTTTCCATTGTTATCTGTTTTTAGGGAAGACTTCTTGAAGGTTCTTCTAGTTAGGGTAGAAGACTAGACATACACATGTCCAAGTAATAGAGACAAAGCAAAAGTACTTATCAAACATTTTGGTTAAGTTAGCTTGATTCTGTGTTTATGCTGGAGAAATTAATGCCTGGCCCTAAATTCTATGAATATGTTTCTATGTAGAGTTGTGTTATAGTACACATTTAATGACAAAATATATGTTGGGTCTATTTTATTCTCCACAACAAAACAGTTATGGTAGTTATAATTCTTAAAAAGGCATCAGTTTGTTGTACTGTGTTTATTCTCTGTGCCTGACAGAAACTAATGACAATGAAGTCTTCAAGCCCACATAAAATCCCTCAGGCACAGTCTTTGTCATTTGTTATTATCTCTTCTAATGCTTTGCAATGAGTGATGAAACGGTTTGAAATAACACAAAAGAGGGCTCTGAATTATCTAAAACTGTCTAATGTGGTTGGGGCTTAGTATTTAAAATTACCTCTTGAATCACTGGAGGCATTAAATGGGGTGCAAATGCATTTCATATGCCTATAATTCTCATAAACAAAATGTTAGAAGTAAAGCTGAGATGGTTTGGTAACTGCTTGGGAATCTGAAGGATTAAGGAGAAGATAATTTCTTGCATTACTTATCAAGTATAAAATTGTGGAGAAAATCTTACTCTGCAAGAAGAAATTGCACAGAGTATTTTTAAATAGCAGTAAGAAAGTGGTTTTGGAATGAAATGTTGATGCTCCTCAGGAGATTCTTTTTTAATGGAGAGAGTATGTTTTTATGAATCTGTTTTCTTTTTGTTCTAAATTGATTTAATAACATTGAGATTTTGCGTTCTGTTCCACTGAGTAAATTTCTCAAGGCCTTTAATTGCTGAGTAGAATGACTACTACGTGGCACGTAGAAATGGGCATGTTAAATTTTCAGACTGTTGATTTGCAAGTAAGATCATGAAAGGAATGCATGTTTTTAGCACCATGCTTTTTAAATTCTCAGTCCCCTCTCTGTACTTTTCAAGTAAATGTTATCAATTCTTTTTTGCTTGAATATACTCTGCCCTCAAGCAAAAGCAACTGAACCAGGAAACCTCTCAATTACTCTGCCAGTTGCACCCCAGTTTCTTCTGTAGATTTGCCAAAGTGTCTGGAGCACGGGTCACAGTTGACACAGGAATGTTGTGTCCTGCTGCTTCTCGTCAGGGAGCCATGATTCTGTCTAAAGCTGTAGATACCACTCAGACTGTCATTCTGCTGAATCCTAAAATCAAAGAGAAATGCAGGTGGTGTGTGTGTAGGTGGGAGGTGTACACACAATAAAAGAAAAACAGTAGTAAAAAAGCAAGGTTGAGCTTCTGAGGGTGCTTTCTTGTACACAGCCCTCCTTAATGGGTGATGTTTCTCCAAGTATAGTATTTAATTTTAGATAATAAAAATAAAGATGAATTGATTTTTTCTATTTATTTTGCTAACCCTCTCTGAATATTATTACTGATATATAATTCATACATCACAACAAAATGGGCTGCAACAAAAAGTAGAAATCAAGAATTTGCTTGCGTTATCTCTCCTTCACCCTGGAGATTAAAATGTAAAAAGGGAAAGTCTTATGATTTTTATTTTGGCATTCTGCTTCCTGTGCCTTCCCACGTTTTGTTGTTTCTGGAAGGTGGTACACTATATATGCATTAGGAAATTATTCAGGGTGACTCATATCTTCATTTGTTATTGAATTATTTTTCCATCCAGTTCTATCTAATATTTTTGCTTGGAAATACGTAGCTTTAGTGGGTTTAGTATTATTTAATTATTTTTAATCAGAATTTTTAGGCTATTGGTATTGATCTCCTAATTCCCAAGCAATAATTTCTGTTGATGGAAGAATCCATTGAATCCTTGGTTCTGACTTCAGCAAGAGTTGTAAAAATGGTGTCATAACATAGAGCTAAAGCAAGGAAGTTGAAGCATGGAAGTTTAAGGTGTGATATGATATTATAAAAATTGCAATAGCACATTTCATACATGTCACAGCATGGTGTTCCTTTCCCTTTTTCTGTGTTATCACCTCTAAAAAAAGTGACATTTGGTACTGAGCATCACAGCTTGGGAAATAGCATAGTTCACTGGGGATTTTTGTATTTTTTTATCTTTCTTCTCTTAATTTTTATTGTAATTATTTACTTTTGCTGGTCTATAAAACTTGCACATGTCCAAGTAACAGAGGCAGAACAAAAGTACGTATTTGTATTGTGACAAACTCTGGGTCCAAAGACACCTCCCTTACCCAAAGAACTGATAAGAGGTTGGATCTTTTCAGATGGCAAAGCAATCTGTTGAGAAAATTGTGTGATAATATTTACACTGACAGCTTGCTTCCTGAAGAGCCACAGGACTGCAAAATCCCTCATGTGCTCAGGTGTCATGTATTTCCTAGCTTAACAACGTGATTTCCTGGATTTAAAAGTAACTGCTGACAAATATGTGGAGAAATTTGCTTTGGCAAGGCAAAGCAGTCACCAATTTATTTACTAGTGGATTTAATAAATGTAAATTCATTTTATGGTAAGAAAAAGAACCCTCTAGTTAAAAAATTATGTGAAACTTCTTGTTTTGTAACTGAGGAAAAAAATTGTTTTGTAATGTCTATAGCACAACTACTTTGAATTCTTCTGCATTATTTTCAAACAATTCAGAAAATATTACAAAAGAAGGTTGCGTCGTTTCTAAAATGAGATGTTATCTTCCAGCTAGCATGACATGATGGAAGTCTGTACAGAGAAGGGGAATTTTAAGGGCTTGATAGGAAATTTTGTCCTTTTTTAAAAAATTCTATTTTTCTGCCTGCTGTTCTGATTTGTTTACATTTGCAGGCCCCTTAGGATGATCTGTATCCAGTTGGAGTTCATATTCTATATGATAAATATTATATATTAAATATGATGTATAAAAAAATTACTTAGAAGTTGAAGTTTTTATAAGCCATTAATGGAACTGTAAACACAGTGGATATGTGGATCCATGGAAATATGAACAAGTACCTGAATTCTCACTAGGATGAAATAGCAAAGTGTGATCATGTGAAGTATCATATGTATATAATTTTTGTATTTTTGCCAGATAGTATTTCCAAGTGCTTGTTCTTGTCACCATCCATATAAGATCTGTACAAAGTTGTCAGTTATGCCTTATTTTCTTAGTGTAGAATAATCTTAATTTGTCATCTAGCATTGCTGTTCAGAAAAACTTTCCAAGTGACAAATATTTAAATTACTTTGTAACTTGTTTATTTTAAATACTAAGGTTATTTACCCCACTTCTCAAGCTATTGGATTCAATGTTTGTAACGTTTAGACAACGCTTGGAGAACTCTAAGACTGCACATTCTTCATGAAAATGTATGCTGTTAACTTTATTACTGCTTAATTAAATGATGATTTGTTAATAGAAGGAAATTATTAATGTTTTCTCAGAGGACTGAAAAAGTGCTCCAGTCACTTATTCTGAATTTAGTCACTACAGGTGATATCAAAATAAAAATCAGCACTCCTAAATGGATTTTTATTAATTGGGCAAAATTGAAAAGCTGTAATTATACTTTTTTATTATTAATACAACCTAAATATGTGAATTATATGTTCATAGAAACGTCTGTAAAACTTGGATGTCTTATCCTGCAGCCTTACCAGAACTATGCCAAAAAAAGGAAGGGGGAAATGTGGTTTTTTAACAACATAATAGTGGAACATCTTTCTCTTTACTTCTACTTACATTTAAGCTCAGGGTGGTGACACATCAGATCCACAGAGTCCAAGGATGTTCTGGTAGCATCCTAAGACTCACAATGTTGTGTTTGTTGGTGAAAACTTGCCTTCCCTCTGGAGGAGAACTTACCTTGGGAACAAAGTAATTTTAGTGGCATTTGGGTTTTAAAAGTCACATTTACACTGTGGAAATCTTTTTGAGTTGTATGGGACAGTTGGCCACCATGGAATGATTGTGTAGGGTCTCAGGATGTCCCCCCTCTGTGGTGCTGCCTACACCCCTATGGTGCTGCCTATGGTGACCTACACACATTTGCTGTCTGTGTCCATCCTCCTGTGCACTACAGGCAGTAAATTGCCTTGTCAAGGAACAGACACGAACATACACCAAGCTTGCTGAGGTCTGGGATGCTGTGATAGGAGGTCTTAAAGGTGGGCCAGAAGAGCCTCTAGTCTGTTCTTTTGATATGGTTCACAGGTGGTATTTGATGCAGCATTTCTTGAATTCATCTTTGCTGGGCCACTGAGGAGTCTTCCCACTCAGACTCAATCTGACCTATACAATATGGTAGTTGGTGGTAAATATGATCATACGACAGTGTACTGTGGCACTGGCCGTGTGGTACCTTCCATGGCTTAAACACTTAGCCTAGTATTTTAGTATGAACACAACCTAACCCCAAAACCCCTAAGCATTGTCAAGATCTCTTTACCTGACTGTGCACATGAAACATATTTGAGAGTCAAATGTTATACCTGTTATACCTATTTCAGTTTCGGGTGAAAAAAAAAAAAGAATTCTTACATCAGCAAAAATTTAATGTCTTTCATTGAGCTTGCTAAAGAATCTCTGTAAAATTCAAGAATTGGAAGAAACCATTGGAGAGGTCTGAAAATGCAGTCTTAATTTTTGGTATGTGAAAATGACCTAGTCAGCCTTTAGATGCCAATGGTTGTTTTGTATCTTGATTTCTCCCTTTTATCTGCTCCTATCCAAAATATTATTTTCTAATTTTCTTTAGGCTGTAGCTTTTTCTTCCCCAGATAATTTTGGTGAACTGTTTTGTAAGATATGCTGTGTTTGTGAGATGAAAATATTGGAAGTGAATTATGTTTTTGTTTCGGTTAAAGGCGTGACTTTGATTTTTATCATAAGATTCGTATTTTCCAGTTCAAAACAGAAAGCTTATCAAAGTATCAATGGCACCAAGAAAAGCTGCCACTCAGTTTACCTCAGCTAGACATGTTGCTCAATACTAACATTATTATGATTTAAAAAGTATTTGACATTTCCTTTACCGCTGTTTCATATCTTTAGCTGTTACAGATCCAATAGACAAAGTCTAAAAATGTACACTGAGACTTAGTTCCAGCTACATCAAAGTCTTCATTTTAAGAGTGATTTTGTGTTTTCTTTTTTTAATGTGGGTTAATACATACAACTGCATAGAAAAAAAGTTCAATATGTATGCAAAAGGCCTGCTTTAGTAATGTTTATGGCAGTATAAGAGCTATTTTAAGATGAGATTCAATGTGGTAAGCAGGGGGAGAGAAGGGAAAAAAAGATGTTAATACAAACACCTCATGGCTAAAAAGGATAATATTATGAATAAATATTGTGAAAGATTTATGATTCAAAAATGGGAGCTTTCAATTGAAAAACAAATCTATAAAAGCTCCCAGCTCTCAATTTACAAAATCTCTGTGGGATTGGAATTTAAAGGTAGTGAAAGCTTATTAAGGATCAATGTTCCCTTCTTTCAGCTTTTAAATATGCCTATTTGAGAACTGCCTCCATCCTTCAGTTTATGTGTGCAACACAACATTTATCATTTTTTTTCCCTCGGTTCATCACTGAAATGGGGAATCTAATTTTACTGGAAGATGTTCTGAGACTCCCATGCAGTACTATGAAATGGATATATATGTTATCACTGGGCTTCCACCATGTCCCCAGGGCAGACTTCTGACATGCACCGTGTATCCCTTATCGGCATTACAGGTTTTTGTTGCATATCTACTCTTGCTTCATGTTTGGAATTTCTAGGAACCTGCACAGTTGATCACAGAAGACCCTTTTTTGCCCTAAATGTTGTGAGTGTTCCTGAATTTAAATAAATAATGGTAAAGGAGACTGAAATGGAAAGTTAGTTTAATTCTATACAACAGCAGGCTATATAGACTGTCATATTTCTCTGTCACTGTTGCAATATTTTACTGAAGCTGAACCACGTGCACTTGAGACACAGATTTATGTCAATTAAAATGTATTCCAAAACAGGTGTGAGACACACCAAGGGAAGATTAAATAAATGTGCAAGTAAGAGTCCAGGTGTTCCTGTTGGGTTTCTCTCTCTCTTCCTCTCTCCCTTTCCCTCTTTCCCTGTTTCCTTCTCTCCCCCCTTCTCTCTCCTTCTCTTTCTTTCTTTCTTTCTTTCTTTCTTTCTTTCTTTCTTTCTTTCTTTCTTTCTTTCTTTCTTTCTTTCTCTCTCTCTCTCTCTCTTTCTCTCTTTCTCTCTTTCTCTCTTTCTCTCTTTCTCTCTTTCTCTCTCTCTTTCTCTCTTTCTCACTTTCTCTTTCTTTCTCTCTTTTTCTTTCTGTCCCACTCCATCTCTCTCTCTTCTCTAGAGCTGTGCCAATTGCTTAATTTTAGTATCTAGTGGAAACTCAAGGAACTGGAAATGGAAGCTGGTGGGAAATAATGAAATCTCAACTATTTCTATACTTAGATTCCTTGGAAATAAAGCTATCAATCAGAACTAGCGAAAAGATTTTCAACACAGTGAAAATGTCATGGGGCTCTAAAATGAGCCTACAGATGTAGAGGGTATTGAGACTGCAGTGGCCAACCAATTACTTTTGAAACATTATTTCTTTGGGTGAATTGCCCCAAGACTTGTGTTTTAATTGTGCTGAAGTCTTTACCTTGAAATTTTTCAGCTAAGATATTAGCGATATGGCAGCATTTATGTGTAATACAGCAATAACTGGGTTCAACTGTATTGGTGGGCTAGATATTGAATGAGTTCAGGAATAACAGGTGCTGTTGTGTCTTGACAAGCATTACTTGAATGACTTTTGTATCAAAGAAATTTTAAAATTTCCTTTCTGGCTTGATGTCTTCCACCCTTGTGTAAAGCTTTCATGTTTTGTGTGTTCGACTCAATGTACTTGACTGAAAACAGAAGCCTTGACGTTCCCTTAACAATCACTCATAGCCATCTATTAGGTTGAATTGCGAACAGCAAAGGGTAATAATAAAAGTGCAAGGTGAATTGATTTCTTAGCAACCATATACCTTTCTGAAAAGGAGAGTTGTGTCAACAGCCACTGCTATTAGTCATGTGCTCAGCTTAACAATGTTCTCAGTTGTGCCTTGAACAGCACTTGCTTTTTAGCAGCAAATGGGGCAGTTCTTCAGCAAGAGAATGTCTCTAAATCATTCAGAAGACCTATTATCTCTGTAACAGCATGTATGGATAAGACCTGCTAATAATTGTGCCTATCCTGTTGAGTGCGTTTTCTCAATTTTCACAATGTTAGAGAGGAAGGAAACAAATCCGTGGTTTTCATTTGAAGCTAAAATGTTCAAGGATGATTGAATAGTACCTCTCTCTGTTAATGTAGTTTTCTCCCTCAATATGTAATTGAACGGGCAGGTATGAATGCAGCATAGATAAAACTATAAGCTTTGGTTTAAAAGAAGATCAACTTGAAAATGATATCAACTTTAAAATTACATCTTAGTTTCAGCACTGGTATAGGTGATGAGGACATTAGCTGAGTGTGTTTCTGGAAGTCACTTTGAAGACTCTGGTACCTCAGCTGTATTCCTTTTATTGCCCAAGCTAGGATGGTTAAAGTTAGCTTGGAGTTGCATGTAGTATAGATTTGCATCTTTGGGACATCCCCCAGATGTTAATTTTGACTTTTGGTATTCAGGTTTCAGCATCTGAGAAATAGACAGACTACATAGAAATTCTATTTTTCTCTTAGAAACAATCAAGAATTCAAAATACTCAAACCAGATGCTTTTAAAAATCTCTATAAAATAATGCCCTATTAGATGATGTTCTTTTAAATTTTATCTGGAGTAATTTTTTTTTTTGCTTAAGGCACAGGACTGCACTAATATTTTTCAGTGCTGACACTTATACTGCTGGGTATTACAAATAATTACAGGGCTACAAGTGATGAGAAAATACAGCGATTAAAAAAAATACTTCTGCATATCACAGCTAAGAAGGTATTTTTAAAACTTAACAAGAAGTGTGCATTTTTCATCCTGTGGAGGCTTTTATAGATTCCAGCACCATAAATGAGCAAGGTCATGCAGTCACGAACAGAAGACAAAATAAAGTTTTAAATACAACATGAGAGTTTGGATACAACAGATATATTTTGAAAGGTAAAATTTTCATGTATAACAATAATATTCAATAGTTTATTGACTATTATAGAGTTTGTTAAGTTCTAGGCTAAGTCATTAGCAATAACTTAAAATATAACAATGTTAATTACCAGTAGCCTATTAAAGAATACTGCAACTAATTTTCACAATTCTTCACTCTTTCACAACTGGCAACTTTAGAAACTTCTTTGATTTTGCATAGTAATATAACCTGTATTACTTTTCTTCAACATATTTGTCATACAGATTCTTAACCAAAACTGAAGAAATTTTCACAGGTTCAGATTCCTCCCAGCTGGTGAAACTTTTGAAGTGCCTATTCAAACTGAGACAATTATCTGTGCTAGTAATGTATTTTCAGACTGCAATTAAACATCTACCTAAATATCAATACTATCACATTATTGAAAATTCAATAATGCAAAGATCCCTTTAAAATTTTTGTGATTAGCTCTTAATTATGCAGATGTAATAAAAGACTTAAGACAGATGATATCTTTATTTATTTCAATAGAACTCACGATTGATAATTGCAGAACTCTGTTGCTATAGTTACAATTAAATGAGACCGAAAGCAACTTGTCAAAGACTAGTTTGCTGCAACCCTGGCTGTAGTAATTCTGGACTTAAAAACCAACACTGAATTTCGAAGTTATGCCATCTTAGAGAAAGATACCTAGTCTTTAGTCCTCTAAGTGTTTAAGAAATTGAACAGTTCCTGAGGAACTGAGTGTAAAAATATGCTTATGGCCCGAACAAAAGGAAAAGTAATACTTTGTCCTCTGCCTTCCCAATTTGAGCAAGTGGTTACTGAGGTTCAGACTTCTAATTATGCTTCAAACTTGGAGTTAAATTCAGGTTCACTTTGATCCCATTTAAGTCACGTAACTATGCCTTGGCTTCAGAACTACTACAGACTGTCTGGGCAAGATTTCCAACTGTGTTTAAAAATGACATTTAGTAGTGCTGGCCAAAAATCTCAGTTTCTGTCTCCTTAGAACTTGATAGTGTTGCGTTTTGATGTGACAAACATTATGCTTTTGTCTCTGAATGATCTGGAGAGCAGCTAGATGTGCTATCGATGGAGAACAACTCAGTTGAGCCCAAAGCGCACTAGTGTTTGATTGTGTACAATGTTACAGCCTTCCAGTATATTTTGTGACCGGGAGAGAACATTGACAGGGTGAGTATAATGCTGGAAATTAATAAGCTCTATATCACAAGCCTCGTTATAAGTTTTTGGTTTTGATTTTTTTTTTTTATGTACCACTGGCAAGAATAAACAGCATAATTGGGAACAAGTTGGTTGTATATCATCATGCCTTTCTTTCATATGTATTTCATATGCCTTTCTTTTCTTCCCTTTTCCATAGCACAATTTCAAGTTTTCTTCCCTCCTTTCACAGGAGGACATCAGCCTCCTGCTTTCATCCTGCTCACTTTCCAGCCCCCTGACATACACCCTTGTATGATAGTCCCACTTTATTTTCTCGTTCCTTTCCCCATTCACCCAGTGCCCTCCTGCATTCACCTCACCAAGACTGATGGTTTGCTCTCTTGCTTTGCTTCTCTTTCTTCAGCAGTTGTTACTGATTTCTAGAGCAGGCACTATGGAAGGAACAGCCTGGGGAAGGACTAAAAGAGTTATCTGACTCTCACGAGTTGTGAAAGAATTGAAAGAATCATCTGAAGTTGTTTACAATCAGAATACTGAGAAAAAACACAGCTTTCATTAAGTTTCACTATGTTCCAAAAAAGTTCAAAATTGGGGTAAAACAGCTGTATCTATAAAATACCAGCAGACTCTATCAATGACGTATGATGAATGCTTCAACACTGAGATATGAAGCACAAAAAGAGGCCAGGCACTTTTGATTGTAAAGCACTTGAATATTTCAAGCAATATCTTTTTCAAGCACTGGCTTCTTGTTGATATATTTTAATGGAAAGAAGATTTATGCAAAAGTCATGATATTCTTTCAGGAAAAATATATCTGACTGTAAACTCTGCTGTCAGGCTGCTCAAATACTTAGAAAACCTGCTGAAGTAGGACAATAGTAATGAAAAATTAGCCAAGTACACCCTGTGCAGATCAAGATTATAGAAATTCTTAGTTTATTTAGTTAATTTTTGCACAGAGTTGTTGATTCAAGAAAAACATGGCTACATAAGTAAGAAGAAAAAGAAACTGCAGAACAACAAAGGATTTTGAATATTCACATTTATTGTGAGAACAGCTAAGTTGTACAAAACAAAATAAGAGAGAGAAGTCAGGTAAATGCTAATAAATTCTATGGGCTTTTTTATGAACCAGAAGTGCTCTGAGGAACATCAAATTGGTTGAAACTGGTGATTGTTTTTTTAATGACACTTCACAAAATATAAAAAGGGTAATCATGTTGGTTTTTATAACTAAAAGAACTAAGCACAGCATATTAAAAAAAATTAAAACAGCTGAAGTGTGATGGCTGGATTTAAAAATCAAACTGTGTACTAAAATGTGGAAAAAATAGAAAGGGAAGAAAGTGATATTATTTACTCCATTAAAAGTGAAAAATGAAAGGAAGATAATTAAAAAACTGGAATGATAGAAAATAATAGAAATAACAAAGCAAGTAAAATGTTGCCTTGTTCCTTGATCTGGAAACCTCTGCAGCTTTACAGATGAAATTTGATTTGTGATACTGAAACAGTGCAGTTTTGTATCACTTTTTGTTTTTCTCCCCCATTGTCTGATGATGTCTATTTGTCAGA
Organism: Eulacestoma nigropectus; assembly: GCA_013397775.1. NCBI lineage: Eukaryota > Metazoa > Chordata > Aves > Passeriformes > Eulacestoma > Eulacestoma nigropectus. The sequence continues at coordinate 1,835,784 of VZTE01005667.1, read as the reverse complement.
TTTCTGTGGTTTTCTTTTGTGCATTATTTTTTCTTTTGTAATTTTTCTTTCTGATTTCTGTTTATGGTTTCTTTATATACAGAAATATGATTTTATATATATTTCTAGATATATTTTTATTGTTATACATGTTTCTGTAAGTATTTTCTAAATGCACAATATTTCTCTACATACTCCATATACAGACCACATACATTTTTACATACACAATTTCTCTGTATTTGTAGATGTTAATGTAATATTGTATGTGGAAATTAAATGTATTTGTGTATATAGATATAATTCTCCTATCTATGTTACATAAACAGATATTTCAGCTGTAACTTGCAGTAATTTATTCAATTATATTTTACCCTAATCTGGCTCTCTTGTCCTTGTTCTGGGACCTTTCCTGGGCCACCATTTCCAATGAGTTACAATAAAACTGATATTTAGCTAGATTGTTGTAGCATTTTCTTAGCCAAATAGACATTGTGATGTTTCTGTAGATATCAAGTATGTAATGGTTGCTGTTATAGGCAGATTAAATCTCATCATGTGCATTTGCATGACTGTGATTTATTTGCTTCTCTCTATTTTTTGTAACTCCTTGGTCAAGAGATGGGAAATACGTTTCATTCAAAAACTGCTAAGTGATTTCTTAGTCTAATTGTGGGTGGGAGAGTGCCGAATTGACACAGGTATTTTAAAAATGTCTGGATTTATATGCAGTGACAATTTTTTTGTTACTCCACAAATTTAGCGATCCCTAGGACATACTCGAGAACAATGAGGTTTCAAGGCTAGAATACAGCGTGAGTTCAGAAGTGTACAGATCAATAATTTATTTATGGCCTAACTGCAGGCAGAAGCCGGGGCAGCATGAAGGAAAGCAGCGGAAGGGCAGCATGAAGGAAAGCAGGCACTAATGGCCTTTGCCGCCTGCTCTGCAGGGTGCGTACTCTGGCTGTCAATCAGCTCTCCACACGGACTAGCCCAAAAAAGTCACCCGACTAAATTTCATCTGGTGGTTTTAGAAAACCTGCTGCGAGCTTCTGTTCCTGAATGACAGAAATAAAAACAGGACGCAGGGCATAAGCAGAAAACAAACTGTATCCTTTGGCTTTTCTAGCTGCTTCTTCCACTGACCTTTTGGGGAAAACTTTAGCTAAGTAATATTTTTGGAAGTCTTAACTCCTATTAAGAAGTTAGAAGAAGAAGAGGATTGTGATTGTTTTTGTTATAGGAACAGTTAAAGTTGTTATTCGCAAAACTTGCTTGTGGTTTAGCCACGTTTCCATTAATAAAAGAATCCCCACCTAGAGAAATAAACTCAAATTGTTAATAAAAATGGCAAAATTTCACCTTCTAAAAAGCCTTCACATGTCACACTTTTAAAAGTGATAAACATTTAAAAATAATAAAAGACTAATCCTTACTATTGTACAATTATTTTATTTACTTTAATATAAATATGTTAGAAACATAATTTTCCATTACAAGCCTGAACTGAAATTGAGGAGGTTTATTTAGAGGGTTGCCCACTCTGTGAAGTACTTTCGTCCTTGAAAGTGGCATGGTTTAATGCCAGTCTTGCCCCAATGGGTTTCTTTGATCTTTATTCTATTAATGGTAAAACTGTGTAGTCAATATATTGATTTTTTTTTATTTGAAAAATTAAAGCCATTGCTAACATTGGATTTTGAGTTGGTTCTTTTAGCCTGTGCTTTAACTGCTAAAAAAGGGACCTTGACAAAATTTTTGTAATTCATATATACCACAGTGCATACAGTTTACATGAATGTATTTTGGAATACAGTCTTACACCTCTCAGTTAGAAGCACCTGGCAATGTTTTTGTTGTAGGCAATGTGGTTCCCTTGATTTTGAGGGAAGCTCACTGAAAAAGAAAAGCACACCAGCAATCTATGAAATGTTCTTTACCATATAAACCTTATCTCTGACTGAATCTATTTTTATTACTCTTGAAAGTCTGAACCACACAAACAAACAATGAAAACAACAATGATTTTTAATAATTTCTCTTACTTCTAGTAATCAGGTCGGACTCACAGGGACAGTGTCCACCCATCTTCTATTTCTTGTAAGTCTTATTTCTGTTTTACTTATTATATTTTATTAAAAAATGATATATTTTTGTTGCCATTTAGTAATGTGCCAGCATCTGGCATGAGGCCTTTTTTTTTTAGTTATGCTTTTTCCTTTATCACCAAGGGAATGTAAAATGAAGTGCCTTGTTTTGATAGAGCTTTTTTATTTACTGTTTTCCTTTGGCAGATGGGATTTATGTATCTGTAGGCTGCATGGTATATGAGGTGGCAATTCAAGGGAATGAGCCTTGCACTTGGAATATGGTTGGTACTGTTTCAGCTGTGATACGGGAATTCGTTCTGTTGTCTTGGCCCTATCCTTGAGAAATTCTGTCTTTTCTGCTTGAAAGGACTGTTACGTATGAAGAGCAGAGATATTAGTCATAGGCTCATGAGATTTTTAGCATATTTATTTCTCTCCTTCGGCTCAGGGTTATGAAAAAGTAAGCCTTTGCTGGTATTTTCTGGTATATACATAATCAATATTCTGAAATGAACAAAAAATGTCAATTAATTTTTTTTTTACAGTGAAAAGAACTTTTTTACCTTAACTTGAAAAATCACAATGCTGAACTAACACGTGAAATACTTGAGAACAAATTCATCCATCTATATGTTTACATTGTAAATTTTCTTTGAGTAAGACATATATTCACCTTCCAAAGGTCAAAGGGAGCAGAATGGTGCTATCCATGTTATTGCAGATGTGCATTAATCTGTATTAAATACAGATATGTCTTTCTTGCTGCCTGAGGAGTCCTTACATATTACACACTAGCCTAACTGAAGGTAGGTTGCTGCAGTTATCTAGGTGCAGCATTTTGTGCATTGCCTCTTGCTCCTTTGGCTTTTCCTGGTTTAGGCTCCTCTTTGGATGATACAGCCCAAACGACCAGGGTGATCCGAGCAAGCTGAAATGTGGTCTGGTGCCCCAGGTTTCACCTCTGATATGTTCTGATTTCATAATGTGACACGGTGTTTCAGGGAAGGTGCTTCCAGAGAGTAGAAGTTATGAACTGGGCATGAAAAGTGCCCACACAGTTTGGAACTGTAAAAAAAAACCAAAAAAAAGTAATCTGCAAATATAGATGGTCTTGAACAATTATTAACTTTAGTAGTGCCCTGATGGTTGTGTGTTTACTGATAATCTGTATTTGTGACTGTACAAGACAATTGAAATAATTATAAAATCACACCTGTTTTGCAGCATGTGCTGGTAGGTTTTTCCAGCTCTTTAAGCACTTGTCGTATCATAGACAACTTACGTGTGTAATTTAATTACATTTCAAATAGTAGAAGTTATATTTGGGGTTATAGTTATTTCTTTTATAGGAATTTGGAGGTTTTATAGTAAAGAGAATAAGGAAAAGCTTTAATTTTCACCGCAAATGTATAAATTAATGTACTTTATAAAAGCCTGAAAATTCTTTCTACCCCGAACTTTTCCATTTTGCTGTTTCTACACAACTTTATTTTTGGGGGGATTTTTTCCCTCCCATTGGCTATATCAATAAAAGCAACATCTAGTTCAAAAAAGAGATAAAGTACTATTTACCAAACTATGTTATGCACTTAAACAGCTTTAGGTACCCAGATTGCTTCTGTCAGATTCACAGATTTCAAACTGTGATTTAAAGTATATTTTATGCAGTTTTGACCCTGAGCAGCAATAAAAGTAAATTCAATGTAAACAGAAATCTTCCCCAGGTGGATTCTGCAGAATTGCCAAAGGGATGTGGCTGCAAAAGGCAGCATTCCTGCAGGTAATTTTTGAGAGGTGTATAGAGAATAAAACGTCTGCTACATCATTTACTTTTAACGACAGAAGCAAGGAGTGTAGGACTGGATAGGCCTTTTAACTCACAGAACCCTGTCCCTGTTTCTGCTGCAAATGTATTCGAAATGTATTATGAGATAGTTGGCTGTATTTTTGAGACCTGAGATTTTGAGTCATAGCACACTTTCCTTTGGTTACAGGTAAGCAGCTTGGTGGCATTTCAAAGATGTAATGCTCTAATGAAACACCCTGGAAACAGATGAGTGGACTTGTACAACAACCCCTCCTTCCCCCAAGCACATGAGAAATTGCGCACTACTTTGGAGAGTTAAATAGGCTTCGATGCTTGGGAAACAGCATGAAGTGGACTGGATCCCACCACCTTATATATGCAACATTTCAGTTTGGAAGACAAGCCACACAAAATTACTGTAGAAAACCTTTATTTTCTCTGATAACTGAAAAGTAAGTTTTTGAACTTGAAGCTGATCTTTCCTAATATATGTGAGTGACAAAATGCTGGCCTCTGGGTAACGATGTACTGAATTAAGATGCAATGGATTTTATTATCCCCAAAACATCTTGCTAGCAGAGGTTAAAGCTGGCAGTAAGTTCAACAGTTTATGGAGCAAACTTTCTTGGCAGTTCTTTAGAGGCCTGTGCCAGAAAAGCATGTTGAAAAAGAATATCAAATTTAAGTGACATAACACTGTTTTATTTGTTTATGCTAATGTCTACTTTCACCAAACTATTCTCCAGAACCTGATGTTCACCCCACATTCCCATAGAAGCACCATTACTCAGTATTAGCTAGCCTGTATCTGGAATAGATGGGGGTCTTTTTTGGAGCTGCCCTTTTACCCTACTTTATGAAGAAAATTGTACCTAATATCAAAGCCTTCTGTTGAATGAAGTTTTCTGTCAAGTTCTATTTTGTAATCAATGTTTCACATGCAAATAATTGGTGTCAGTAACTGCTATTATAACCTAAGAGAGCCTGCTAATGGTGCTACAATGATATATAGCAGAGGGTCATGAGAAGGAACAACTGTAGCTTTGCCATTTCTTGTGACAAAGAAGAATACACTCTAGGAATTGAGTAGTGGAAATCTTTTCTATTACTATTTTAAAATGGAAGAATGGATAGAACTATACCTGCTTAACTGTGAATTATTGTACTTTTAGAAATCTTTTGTCATGGATTAAAATTTCCAGAGAAAACTGAATCTTCAAAGCTTGCTGTCCTGGATATTTACTATGCTTCTTAAAGGGAAGATAAAAAACAATTTTTAGAGCAGAAAAAGTTAAGACTGCTTACACATGCACATAGTTGTACTACGACTCAAATTGCATTCTGTGCTTTCAAGGTTATTTGGACTGCAGGCTATTATGTTCAGTTTAGCTTTTGCTGGTAGAACAATTATATTTTAGGCTTGATGTTTATACTTGCTTTTAAAGGATTAAATTAAATCTGTGGTTGAAGGGATGAAAGTCACCTGGCTTTTTTCCTCCCCCATTTAATTAATTAAAATTGAACTTTGAGGTTAAAACTTATTAATGAAATGTAAAATGTAAGATTATGCTGCCCTGGAAAAACAAATGTGCTGTGCCAAGAAGTCCATTAGTTGAATTTCTTATTTTCTGCGGAAATCCTTGGTGTTTAAAGGACGTTCAGAGAGAAGCAGACCTGGACAGAGGATTTTGACTTATGATACTGTAAGAACCGTAGTTTCCAGCTATCATCCTGTTGACTCCTTCTGTTTTCACATAATTCGATTACATTTCCTTCAGTGTTTTTAAGGGATATTAAAGATGAGGTGAAGAAATAAACAAAGACACAAACCTGAGTCTTTAGATAAACAATTCTAGTTTTTGTTTTGATCTATGCCATTCTTCTTTCAAGACAGTCACACATCAAGTGCTCCAAGATTCAGTACATCAGAATGCATAGCAGCATTAAGGTACAATAAATCTCAGTACGCAGCACTGAGAAAAAGAGATACAATTTCCTCAGGCTAAGAATTTAAAATTTGAACTGCAGTTTTTCTCAGAGTGGTGGATTTTAAAACTATTTCTTCTTCCTCTACAGCTTCTGAAGAATTTTTCCAGATGAAGGATATAATGTAGGAAGGTGATATTTCCTGTACACCTGGAGCAGCCTTGATAACTCAGTTTAAAATATTCCTCTACATCCATATAGCTTTTAATTGTCTCCTTCACAATGTGTGATACTTCATCTACAGTCATTGCAAAACCATTTTTGTTTTCTATGTTATAGGTTTTTCTTTCATAAGTTAAATTAAATTGATTCTATTGTATTTTCAACCACGTTGTTGAATTAAATACTTTTGGAATTGTTAAAAATACCAGGTGTTGTTTTTCTACCTGATTAGCTAATAATGTGCATCTTTAAATTTAGTCTCTTGTACATTCATATCTTAAAAAACTTGAACCATAGTAACTCAGTCTGTATCTCTGGTACAAAATGCTGTTCTTTTTTTTCATAATTCTGTTTATCATTCTTTTTGCCTGACTGGTATGTGAGCCATCTGAAATCATACTTCTTATTGTATGGATATTAATACTCCTTAAAACCTTTTTTCCAAGGACCCTGTCAAAAGGAATTTCAAGGTCCCATATCTGCTTGTTTCCTTTTGTGCATCTTGTCTTAGTGTTCTGCAAAAAGAATACATGTGTTTATAGAATCCCTGCTCAACGACACTGTTTTGTGTCTATCGCCTGATATTTTCATGTTTTGCTGTATGACTCTTGTTCACTTTCTTAGGATGAAGTAACTTTTGCTAACTTTGAAACTCTTTAAATTCCTGTTAGACCATTTTGCAGACACCTAGAGAAAATACACTGCACATTTGTCTGGAATTAGGGATGTGACGTCGCACTGATTCTGCGTAAATCATTTGCTGATTTACTGTTTTTAAATTTTAACTTTGGAATCATACTTTTCTACCAAAAAAAGCTTCTAAATTTATAAAATATTTTTTTTAAAATTTATTTTCTTGTCCAACAAGATTGATCTGTTCTATCTCAATCTCTTATGTGTATTATTTCAAAAGCTAGTTTAATGGTATCAAATGTATTTACAGACACAGCTGTGTGATGCTTAGCTGCCTACCGAGGTTAAGCCACAATATGTGGAAATTTGATTTATTGATACTGTAAGGCTTGTTTTACCCTGATAAGGAAAACTTTTGCTACATCTGCAGTGTTAGTAGGACAGGCTTCCTTTCTCATCCCAGCAACAGTCTTAGTCCTGGAGAGAGGTGTTGGCTTTTCTTGCAGATTAGCAACTCTGTGTTTTGACCCAGGTTATTTTTGTCCTACGTTCACTGCTCAGACAAAAAAGTGTGATTGTGTAAAAGATTTAAGCAGGAGTCAATATATCTTTAGTGCTTGTTTGGCAATTGTTGTCTTTAAATTATTTTCTTTAAAGCTGTTAACCAAGAGCTTTTCATATTTAGGGTCTGGTTTGATGTTGGCAATAGTCACCACAGAATCCACTGACCTAACTCGATGATTTTATGTCCCCTACTAACTCACTTCAAAAAACCTTTGAAAAACTTCAGGTTTGTTTTTTTTTTTTTTCCCCAGGGGTTGCAATCTGTGCTCTCAAAGCTAATAAAACTGAAATAGCTGGTACAGGGACTGTATCCAGGTCATGACAGCTGAAAACTGATGAGGGCCATCTGATTACATATGTACTAAATCATGTCACCTAAATGCAGGAAGACCAAAAGGATCCTGAATGCACTGTGGCTTTTACATAGCTGAAAGCCTGATTCAGAACTCAAATCAAGAGAATTATCTACTGATTTTGGTAACCTGTAGTAAACTTCATTAGCAAAAAACCTGCTCTGCAGCATGTAAGAGAATTAGAATTAATAAACTGTATATAACACAACTGAAAGAGAGTGCAAGCAAGACAACTGAAAAAGTTCTAAAGAAATAAGGATGGAGTTTCAAAATTATGTGTAAATACATGGCTTGGATGAGAGACAGAAGCACAGCTTCGTGTGCCAGAAGCTGTGGAGGAAGAGGTGTTTGCACCAACAGGGAGCAGATTGTGTGCACATACTGCTTTAGAAAAACAGAAACCAAGGACTCCCCCAAAGACCCTTCTTTACAGGAACAAGCCTTCATTTGCAGCACGGTGGCTCTTGAGCTATCAGACTTTTAGTTTAAGACACAGTTCAGGGGAGCAGTGTTAATTTTACTTAATCTTGTCAGGTTTTAAACTCTATGGTTATTTCAGAATCAGTGCCTAAAGGATGCACTATTTCTTTAAAAGAAAAACAAAACAACAACCCATCTGCTCACCTAGGTAAGATGAATCAACAGTAAGAGTGTTTTTATTTGCTGAGATAATTTGTGAACATTGTTCCTATTTATTTCTGCTGAGGTTTCAAAGTTAATTTTGTTCCAATGTGTTTATAGCTGACATATTTTCCAAGCCATAGGATCACATTTTCTCCTTTTTGCAGTTTCATTTTTTTTTCTTTGGTTCACAGTTCTTCCACCAACTCCATTTATGTACTACTGAGTAATCTGCACCCAGTTTGAGGGAACTGCCTCACACCAAGATTATAGGCTGTGAGCAGAGGTGCAAAACTTGAAGGTTAAAACTGGAATAATTCAGGCAATAGCAGCTGCATGCAGATGAGCAGGCATAGCCTTTGAAAACATAAGAAAAAAAAGGTTGTGTGGAGACAAGTAAGTAATCAAAAGCCTGCTGGTTTCATTCTGATATGACAAGTACTAAAAGTTCACCATTGGTGCAGAGATGATTTTTGTGTTGTTTCAAGGCATCACAAAGTTGCATAATCAGGACAACTTGTTATTTTAGATGTCAGCGAGTTTAGTTATTTTCCTATTCATTATGAGAGAGTAGAGGGAAAAGTTCATACTTTGTTCTAGTCTCTAGTCATATTTGAAGTGATAGTTTCTACTGAGAGCAGAAGTTTGTTCTTTTGTCAGCAGCTTTAAGAATGGGAAAAGTCTGTGCTCTTGCACTGAAACATTCTGGTTTAGTTTTTTAAAGAAAAGATGTTGAACAGAAAGGGTTATAGGTGTGTGGGTTTTTTATTTTATTTTATTTTTTATTTTGCCTTTACATAGTATGATGTGCAAAGAATAGAACAACCGAACAGTTTTCAAAGGACAACGGCTCAGTAATTAAAATTCAACACTGGGCTGTAAAGCATATTTTGATTGCCTTTGCCTAAAGTAGATTGGTGACAAAGTCAGCTTTTTCCCTTTTTTCCCAATCCTACGTTTACATGAGAGAGTTCCCAAGATGACCCCATTGCATGTAAACAATGTGAGGTGCTCAGACACTATATAATCAAGATACAATACAGTATGTCAGATGTACCTATATATATAGACTCCTCAGAAATTCTGAAACATCCAGGCTTGTTAGTATGCAAGTGCAGACATTAATACAGGCTTTTTTAAATAATGAAAAATACTTGTTCCTCATCTTGATAAGGAGGTTTCTAAGAATGAGAAATACTTCAAAGTGATGTTTTAGTGTTGGCATGGACAGTATTAAAAGGGTCTGGAAAGATGATAAAGTATATTGGTTCTGAATGAGCACTCCTCTGATGTAGCACAGAAGGGAAATCCAGCTAATTTTGAGTAAAAAGTCTAAAGGAAAATATGCTTTAGGAAAATTTGAGGAAAAAAAATTTTACGGGTCATTAACAATAATAACTGTTAGGAACAGAAACCTCCAGAACAACTGGATTTGGTATGTTTAGAAGTTTTGAGACTGTTTTAAATGCCTGTTTGTTCATTATCAGATTCTTCTAAACTGCATCCCATTGAAGGACCACTTACCAGAAAAGCCAGACCTCTGTCTCTAAGCGCTGCAATTGTACATCTATCTCATGGTTTACCATCAAAGGCTGAGAATGTGCAAAAGCATTTCTTGGAGCTGTTCTAGAGGTGACCAAGTCACTTCTTGTTGTCTTGCTTTAAAACTTTGTGTCATACTGCACTGTATGCAAGCAGCTTCTTCTGTGTGGAAACAATGACATAAGATCTAGATAGCAGCAGATTAAAAACTGATGAGTAAAAATAATTAAGTATACCAGGTGCATGTTAAATACCAATTTGAATTAAATTTAAGTGAGAAAAATATGCATGCCAGTAATTGAAAATTTTCTAAATTTGATTAAAAGTAAAGAACCGAGAAGCTAATGATAGAGAAGTGAACAAAAAAAAGTCTTAGAAATAATGTTCTTTGATTATTCATCACCATGTTCTAACATTAACTATTAGATTAATGCAGAAGAACCTGGAATGCATGCTCAGCAGAAAACCAGGACAGATTTCTGTACTGACTCCTGGGGAAAGATATTTACAGATTCTAATGAAGTATAGTTATGTTTTCCAGATGTTTTATTGAAATACATTTGGATGTAAAATAAATCAGTAGACTTTGTAATGAAATCAAGGTCTATAAAGCAAAAAAGATAAAACCAATCTCTCCAACAGCACAGTTTCTAATGGTCTTTTTAAATTATAAGTACACCAAATTTCAATATTTATGACCTTCATGTCTAAAAATAATTCCCTAGCCTTGCCTGTCGTCTTGCTGAACTTTGTGATAAAGACAGATACTCTTTGGCTTTATGACTCTCTTGATTATTTGTCCTGGGTAGATGATAAAAGAACAAGTTACAGCGTGGATGAAAGCCAGCTGTAGTTACAGTAGGAATGTGGGGATCCAAAGCCTAGTGGCTGCAGTTTGCAATGGTTTAAAAAAGAATAGTTAAACTTCAGAAGCCTCCTTTATGGTAGGCAAAAAATCCAACCACCTCTCCCTCTGCTTGTCTTAGTTACAGTTATCACAATTTATTAGTGTCCTAAAAAGTAGGTCAAATTATGCTTACCTATTATTGCTGTCTCTGAGGCCATCTACAAAGGTGGTCCCAAGATCTGAATTATGTAATTTACCTATGTTTCTTTTATAACTAAGATTTCTACTTCATTCTGGTGTTTGGCTTCTACTTTGCTGCTCTTTTCATCTTGATTTTCTAGGCATTTAGCACTTTACCTTGTTAGAAAGGGCCAAACATTGAGAAGCTATGGTCATTCCCAGTACATCCAGGTCAACTTGAAAAATAGATAGGGCACACAGTAAGGTTCTAGGGCAGGACTCAAGATTTCTTCTCCTCCCAACTCAAGGTTGCAAAGTTTTTACGGTGTTATTTAAAGTTGTGCTTTAATGCATGGTCCACTCCCTTCTTGACTGAAAATGTTATATTCAATCCTAACTACTGTTCTTTCTACTCTTTCAACTGTTCAAAGAGGAAAATATTAGAAATAGCGGGACCCAGCTGGGTCCCTTCTCTCGTTCATGCCAGTAATGCTGGTCAAGCAATAGGCTGAAGAGATTGTATTATTTCAGAACATGACGTCCATTTATAACTAGATAGATTGCTTTTCTGTAATATTTTAGCATCTTCAGAAATGTAATGATTGCAGAGGCAGATTAAGGAGAAAACAAGATTTTTAAATATGGTATTGGTAGAAATACGAACAACAACTCGTTTTGGGGATAAAGCAGCAGAATGCACTAAATATGGCATGTCAGGCTCAAGGCTGTGGAGCTGCACAATAGCCTGGCCTTTCTTCTTCTAACTTTAGTTCTTAGTACAACAGCACTGGTTACTTTTCCCTTTGTTGAATCTCATTTTTAGAGCAGATCCTGTTGTTAGGCCTCAAGTTTTCGGGTTTGGTTTTGCATTTTTGCTTCATTGATGTCTGTCTTCAGCATATGCTAGCACATATAAAATAAATGTCTTTGACTTTAAAAAGAGAAAACTACAATGACTTACCCACTCTAGAGAATTCTATGCATTCCAAGTGTATTCCAAAGGTATTCCAAGTATACCATCGAAAACTCTTGTCATATTTGATGTTTTCTTATTATTAGAATTCAGAAATCATGTACAAAACTAATGTTTGTAGAGATTAAACATCTCAAAAGCATGTTCTTTATTCTGTTCATTACTTATTATTTCAGGATTTTTTCCCTAGTCCTTCTTTAAACTTGAAATACTCAGAGAATAATAAATATTACTCAAAGGAATTAGGAGTGTGTTGGCATAACTTCAGTAGCTTCACATTTAAAACACAGGAAAAGTGGTAGTTAGATGACATCTCTGCATTTCTTCATCACACTGTTCCTTGCATCACCCAATGAAAATTTAAATACTCTACTGCAATAACCATTTACAGCCATTTTAGCAGTGTAATCTGCAAAACAGATCACTGCTTGATAATCCTGCGCTGTATAGTAACTGTAAGTTTTAGTAGTCATGAATGTTAATACTTTATATTCTTTTGTCAGCACTCTTGTTTCTTTCTTCAGTATTCATGGCAGCTTCAGGACAAGGTTAAAAACCCTGGTGTGTAAGATTCTCTCCCCTCTCCTTTTCTTTTTTTTGGTTACTAGTGATATCAAATTAGCACTATTGGGTGGTAGGCCGTATTAAGAAAATAAGATTGAAGAAAACAAACCATAGCATTGAGCTGCATATTCCATATCATTACTGGCTTGAAGAAGTCTGACACATTAATATCTAGGACCAATTTTAAAATTTCTGTAGCAGTGAGGCACTTAAATCCCACATGGGCTGTAAAACTGCTCCCTATTGTGTGCAATGAACAAATGCAATGGCTTAAATTAAGTGGCGATTATTCATCCCACACATCCAGGCACCTGAGCTAAGAACACGGCTCTCGGGATTCCTCAGCTCAACTTTCTGCATTACAAGGGCCATAAGACTACTGCTAGATTATCTTTACAGTTTGCTTTTTTGTTTAAATTAATCTTTATTTTTAGGTAATAATTCATTTTTCATTTTGACATTTTAAAAGGAATTTACTAGTAGCCTATTTGTTCAGTGTATTCTTGGGGAGAAGGCAATGAAAAGCTGTTTCATTTTCTTATTAGAAAAGCTTTTTAACCTTGTACAAGGAGTACAGCTTTATTTCCAATCTTAATTCCAGTTTAAATAAGAGTAGTTCTCTTGTTATTTTTATTTCCTCCTGTCAAGTAATTTTGTAAAGAACTCAATAGTTACATGTTGGAACTCCAGAACTGAAACTTTGTATAGCTATTTTTAAGAGAAACTTATCTTTATTTTCTTTAAATTTTATTGGTAAAAGCTTGGATTTTGCCTTATGAAACCTTGGAGATTTATGCAACAGCATTAAAAAGGCATCTGGCATGAAAATGGAAGTGCTTATTCCCTTGAAACATAAAACAATTTTTAAAAAATTTTGTTTCAAAATCTTGTCATTCTAGACATAAAATAATAAATGGAAAATTACTTTCTTCCTTCTCTTATGAAGTTATGTGTCTCACAGTCACAGAATTTTTTATTGTAGGATTGAAAATCAGAAGGGACAAACATTTGACAGTAGTCAATTATGTCTTCATCTTGGCATTAGATTATTTTGTTGGTTTCAAATTTTCTCATGCATGGAAAAATAAATATGAACACTCTGGGATCAAATATACAGCATGATTTTTATCAATTTCATAATAAATGGGGAAAGACAATCATCCTAGAAAAAGATATTTTGATCACAGTACGTAGTGTAAAGTAACCTTATCTGAAATGAATTTAAATGTCTTGTGAATCTAACCAGTAACTTTTCCAGGTCAGATCTTTTCAGAAGAGTATGGGTGTGTCTAATACATAGTTTTTCTAGTCTTTCCAGGGTTTATAGAACAGGTAAATATTCTCCTAGCATGTTATACTCACTTATTTCATCTGGCATCCACATTGCCTCATTAGGAAAGGCTTATTTCCTTTAGATGGTGCCTGGTATTTTGCAATGACTTGTTCTTTCCCAGGTGAATGTGCTGAATGCAAAAACAAGCTTTCACATCTGTGACTGTTTATCAATGTTGAACAGGAGATTTCTATTGCTTAAGGAGTCATAACTTTCTCTTTAAATTGGCAGGAAGGACAAATTTGATTAAAGTGACCATCTGTGATTTACTGTACTTCTGTCAGCCCAGAAAATCTCCTGAAAATCGGGTGTGTCTCCTGTTTGGTTTGTGTTTTCTTCAACCACAATTTATTGTCCATGTCGGAGTACGGTGTAAAAACCAGAAATGTGCAGAAAGCAGCACCACAACAGCAGCCCTGTACACTCACTCCTTTCTCATATTCACTGAATAAGCTCTGAGGCTAAATCATGTGCAATATATACATAGAATCTTCTACAGCCAAAGCTGTGTCTACTCTGCATTTGTACATGTTCTAAATGAAGGAAACACAGTTGCAGCTTTCATCTTAAAGCTGTGCCATGACCAGAGTTTATCTCTTGCATTGACAGCAGAAAGGTTTTATTTGATTGAAACACTGGATTCAGAGCTACACTGTATTTGTCTGACTGCAAAATAGTTTTATTTTTAAGCTGAACTCTAAGGAATATCTTCTTGTTTGATTTATGCCACAAATGCAATAGTTGAGACTTGACTCAGACTCCTAAAAAAGAAAATATTTGAATAATAATGTGCAATTAGTCTTAGTTAAAATATCCAGTGCTTACAAATTCATTTTAGATTTCTTAATGTAGAAATCTTTCATCTATTTCTAATACCAAATATACTAAAATTTAATAACCCAACAGCACATTCATTGAATCAAAAATACATAATATTTTAACATGAAAGATTTTGGACTAGAATCAAAGAATATTAGTCACTTCGAAAACTTCATGTCATCTTATGAACAGGTAATTTAAATTTACATAAATATAAATTATGTATGTGCTTAAATATATATTTGTATTAAGAAGCATAACTTATGTTCTGCCACTGATAAGAAACAGATTCTATAATAGCTTACTTACCAGTAGTTCTTTGAGTAAATACATCAACATTTCAAATTACTTATAAAATGAGAAATCTCAATCTCAAATACATTCTAGGACATTTGTTCTCCTACAGGTCTCCAAAACCAATTAAAATTTTCTGAGTCCATTAGTAACACAATATTGTGACAAGAAAGCATTTTTGAGCTGATGTCTGTGGGAAGGCTGGTTTCACCCTCTGATGCCAAAACCATGCTGGAGGGAGTTAGCAGGGACCTTAGTGTCTGGGGCTGGTAGATGCATCTGCCTTCTGGGCACTCAGCATTCCCTCTCGAGCTCTGAGACACTGCTGCAGTTTTTGCCAATACTCAGGATGCTGACACAGTGCCAAGGGAAGCTTTGATACAAGAGTGAGAAAATACGTGCTGGACCTGTATCAGGGCAGGTGGTAGCTATTTGCAGATTTCCATGAAACTCAGTGTTGTCAGGTTAAGCATGCGGTTATGCAGACCTTTGTCTCAGTAGAGTTTTCTTGGCATAATCATTTGGCTCACAAACTGGAAGCCTGGAACTAGCTAAGGAGTGCAGATAGAGACCTAGGGAGCTACGTGGGGCCTCCCTGAGAGGCTCAGGAGCTGCATTGGGAGGGCTGGTGGCGCTGCTACACTTGGGAAGGACTTGGTCTCACTTTCTGTGCAGCACAGACGATCAGAGAATGTGTTCTCATCGCAAAAATTGCCTGTATTAAAAGTCTGCCTAACTGAAAATCTTTCCCACCAACATCTCTTATGTTTGCTTGTTAAAACTGGCCAGAGAGAACCATCTCCAGGCTCGTATCACTGCACTTACTAGCTTGGCATGGGGCTGATGCTGCAGGCACTCTTCCTATGGAGGAAGTCAGCTGCAAAATATACCCTTTGTTGCACAGCAACACTTCAATCAGAGTCATTCTTCTAAATAAAAAGAAAGTTTATACTTTTCAGCCACCCAGGTAAATAACTGACTATAGAAAGAAAAGGTCACAATTCAAAGGTTCCTAATGCTTTCCAAGTTGTTCCAACACTACCTGTCAAACTTAAAAGCAAAAAGAACTTAGTAAGATAAATATCTGCTAATGGATACGAAATCTTGAAGCATCTTATATTTCTATTTGTAACATTGTTTTAAGTGATTTTAGAGACCACTTTTACAGTTACAAACTTACGAGTAAATCCTATAGAAAACCAATTCATGGTGCTTAAACCAGAGCAGTTTCTTGGAACTCAACTCATAGGGTCAGGAAATCATATGAGATAATAATGAAGGTCATACAGTATATGAATTACAGGAAAGAATTCCATGGATTCTTGCCTTATATGTCCAACATTACAGGTGTTTCCTTTATAATTTTAGATTTCCCATCCTTTCTTCTGATCTTCAACTTAATTTGTTTCTTCATTTTTTAAACTCCTATGGTGTCTTTTGCTAGAAAGCTTTAGGTTTTAAATTATTCAAATAATAACTGGCTATAGTAGAAAATTCATACTCTAATTTTCTCAGGGAAATTGAAACTGCCTTTGAAATTGAAGTCACACTTTTTGTCGGCGAGTTTTTTCATCTGATGCACATTCATGCATATGCATATGCATGTGTGTGCAAACTGGTCACATTATTTTTGTCTGCATAATCCCACCCCATACAATCAAATTTATTTTCCGGATATTAATACAGATTATGTAACAACTACATTCTCATTACAAAATGCTATTCTGCAGCATGACAGGTATCCAAATGATGGTTACTTAACCTCTTAGAGAGAAGAACATAAAACTCCCAAATGCTAAAAAGATTTTGTAACTTGCAGCTAAATGGCCACTGTAATTGCTTTTTTTTTTTCCTATTAAAAATGTAAGAAACTTGTAGTTAATTGTGTAACTGAAGGTCAGTGTGACTGACTGATGGCTGCAAGCTATTGTGCTATACACTGCCACCATGAAAAGAGAAGTACCAAATCTATGTTTGGACTTTTAAAGGTACATTTGTATTAATAGGGACTTCATATTCAAGCTGGAACTAGAGCAAAGAGCAAAGAATAGAGAGATAAACACATGTTGAGGAGGCAGGGATCCTGCTTTTTAATAAGCATTTTTTAAAATAATTCCTTGAGCTGTTTATGAAGCTGAATGCCCATTTCATGTGTCAGAGAGCAGCAGGCATAGACTGCTTTGCAAGGGGGGACAAGCTGGGAGTGGAAGGTGACAGTAAGTCAGGTTGTTTTGCTTGAAATCTATCTATTTTTAATAGTTCTTTGTAGTAGTAATGAATAAGAGTGATCTAACTGCAAGGGAGTGTGAAGATTGTATGAGAGATATGCACATAAAATATTTTCTTGTGCAGTTTTGTTTTCTGTTTTAGGCTTTTGCTTTTCCTGGTGGCAATTCATGCTACTAACGCAAACAAGTTCCAGCAAGGCTTGTCACTGCAGAAATGACACACACCTGAAATTAGATGGTATTTCTATTTGGGCATGTCATTTTTTACTTAAAAGACACCCCATCAATCATAAATCATAGAATGGTTTAGGTTGGAAAGGACCTTAAAGATAATACCATGTGCAGGGGCATATTCCATTAAACCAGGTTGCACAGAAGTTAGACATACGACCTGCATGAGGTTTTTTGTTTCTTTGTGTTTTTTGTGTATGTTTTTAATTTTTTTTAAAATATAATTTTCACTAGCATTTGGGAGAACTAGAGAACTTCATTGTAATCTAAAAGATCCTGCTTATTATCTGTTATTTTATTAGCCCATTCTATTAATGCAATTTAATCATAGTTGCTTGAAGGAATAAGGCTATTCTAATATTATCCTTTATTTCAATGTGTCAAAATGGGCTTGATGGACAAAATCTGGTGGTTGAAAAAGTTCTTTATGTAGCTATATATGCAAATGCAGTAATTAACATGAGATTAAATATTCATGGCTCTTTTTGGTATAGCTCTAGTGGACTAAAGGAAGATGAGGTGACTAAATAGCCCATCGTTAAAATGAAACTGCTCCCTTTCAAAGCTTATTTATTTTTTTCCAATCACATTTTTCCCCAAGGTTTTATTGTGTGGTTTGTTTGCTTTTTTAAATTATGGTTGGTACATTCCCCTCACTTCTCCACTCCTCCACCCCCTTCCTTGCCCTTTCCCCCTCCTCACCTTGAGGGAGTGAGACTGGATATGCAACCACTTTTGTTTACCAAACCAGATGAATTTTAGCTAATGTTTCTTGACATATATAATAAGACATTCTGGCCATTTTTTCCTGTGATTTCTGATATAGATAATGCTTTATTTTAGTTTGTGCTTGCTTAAAATATTTTACTAATTTTGAATCGATATTAGTTTATAGACAACCAAGAGGCAGCCTCCTCGAGATGGACATATGCCAATTACAAATTAGAGCAGAGCGAACATTTAGGAAAAGTACTGGAAAATCTTTTCTTTGCTACCTGGGATATTCCTAGAGACTGTGTTAGAAACTGCCTTCTATCTATCAGCCTACTCTGTACACATCACAGATTGGTATGTCTGCTTCTTTCTACAAAGTGACCTCTAGTAGTTATAGATGTTTGTTATGGTGTTGTTTGTCAGCAATCTTAAGGCCCTCCAGAGAGTCATGAAGTGTTTGCTCTGATAAAGCTATTCTTTCAAATTAAAAAAACCAAAATAACAATAAAAACACCAAAACCCCCAGACATTTAAAAAAAAAAAAAGCAGACCCATGCCCAAGTAGTAAAAATAGTGTTCCTTTTAAAACTCTTCAGCGCAATAGATCATATATGTACCACTTATCTTTTGAAAGGAGTGTCAGAGGAATGCTTCCTAAGAGAAATGCCTGAAGGAAAAAAAAGCCTTTTTGTTTCAAACCAGAAAATAGTACTTACAAAATGCAGTGGATCTGTCTATTCCCTAATCAATAGCTGCCAGTAGAACCACATACCCTGTAAGTAACTCAGGTTCAAGAATTCTCTCCAGCTAAGCATAGCAAATTCACCTGTAAATCTGGATTTCCTAGTAAATATTTTTTCTTAGTGATAATATGGTTCTCATATGGGATCTCAGCTTTAGCATTCCTCTAGGGTGCAGTATTTTCACCAGTATTATGCTGGTGTAATATAAAAATAAGCGTGCACATTAAATTCATAATTTTTCTACTACAGCACTAGAGTTTTTAGGGACCAGACTGTTAAAATAACCATCATAGCTATAACACTAGGGAGAGTTCCCATATTAATAATGTTTTGCCTTCTGGTATTATTCTTATGCTGTGTAAATTTTTAAGTTTCTCTAAGTGGCTTCTTATTTTTTCCTTCCTTTTAATTTTTTTTTTTTTTAATTTCTTTTTCCCCCAGTCACTCTACAGAGTTATAGAATGTCATAGAATCATAGAATATTTTGAGTTGGAAGGGACCTTTAAAGGTTATCTAGTCCAAACCCTCTGCCATGACCAGGGGTATCATCAGCTATATCACATTGCTCAGAGCCCCATACAACCTTGAATATTCCCAGGGATGGGGCATCCACCACCTCACTGGGCAACCTGTGCTAGTGTTTCATCATGGTTATTGTAAAAACTTCTTCCTTATAGCTGATCAAATCTATCCCCTATATTTAAAAACCTTTACTCTTTGTTCTGTTGCAACAGGCTCTGCTGAATGTCGTTTCCATCTTTCTTTTACACAACCTTTAGGTACTGGAAGGCTGCCACGAGCCTTCTTTTCACCAGGCTACACAACTGAAGTTCTCTCAGGCCAGTTTCCCAGGAGAGGTGTTCCAGCATTCTAAGCATCTTCCTCCGGACATGCTCCAGCAGATCTGTCTCTTTTCTCCACATTCCTACCTATTGCTTGACTATTATATGAGAAACCACAGTTTATGGAACAACATTAACTCTATTGACTGACCTAATAGGTTATTTCTGAGTAGTCAAAGGATCAATTATTGCCATTCTTTGTTAGCAAACAGTAGCAGCAAGTCTAGTTTTAAATACCATTCTTTTTTTTTTTTTTTTGAAAGCCCAGGCAGAGAAGCAGAAGAAACAATGACTTGTGAAGCTTTTCCTGAGTTATTACCAAGTGCAAACACCTTGATCTCACATCAGAGTGCGTTTCTACTTTAAAATACAGCATTTATCTACTGCAATATTTACATCACCCTGTTAAACTCCTAGGATAAACCTTTGTGGCAGTGATACTAATCGAAAAGATAGGGACATATCTCAGGCTCTGAATCTTGTTTGCATTGCAAATGAACAGTTTTTGCCCACCTTGGTTTCAGGGTATTCCTGCTAGATTTCTCCAGCATGAACTCCTCCTGATAAGACTCTACCAGGTTTTTTTTTCTTCCTCCCTCTCTACTCCCCTGCATTCATATTTTGTTGTCTGAAACCTTCTTTACACACTTCTGTGAAATCCCTGAGCATGAAGCTCATAAATACCGGCACTTTCTTGCCATAGAAAGACCACTCAGGGTTGCAACATGGCTGACTTTTAGAGACTCAAAAACAAAACTCTCTTCCTTTTACAAACACAACAACAGGCATCTCTTAGGTATTCTTTAATGTATTTTTTTATTCATTAAAATATTCTAAAGGGTAGTAAGCATTTTGGTATAAGTGACTAATATTTAATTTTCTCTGTTACAGAAAAAAGGTTTTTTAAAAAAATGATGAAAGAATGTGACATTCATATAAAGCTTTTCAAGGCATGGGATTCCCAAACAGCCTTTGTCTGCAAACAGAAGTACATTGAAAGAGATTTGCTTTTGGAGTGCAGTGCCCTCTGCCAGCAGAAACTACAGCAGAGAAGCCGAACACGTTTATAACCTACCAGGAAATGAAGACTATCCATTCAGCTAGAGCTACAAAGCAAGGCAGGTACACAAATAGATTTTCATTGAGGCCACTGGGCACAGTAACTGCAGTTTTGAAAGAGTAATGACCAGTGATAAAGCAAATTACATTTTGTGGCCCAAATAATAGCCCTCAAATATAAATTTAATTAAAGTTTAGATTTCAACTTAGTGTTTCCTTGGAGATGTTCTATAGGCATCGTATCTAAGGTCAAAACACTTTAGTATGTAGAAAATAATTTGTCTCGTTGCTTCAATAGGATGCAAATATTTTGCCAATTTTGTGTTTCTGGAAAGGATGAAAAGACAGTAATTAAAGAGAAAAAGGAGCTCTTGATTGCCTCTCAAACCTCTAAGAGGAGAAAATGCCTCTTGTAAGCATTTAAAGGCTAACTGTTAGTGTATAAAAGGACCATTCATTTTTAATTAGGTTTTTTTGGGATTAAAACAAGTTTTTTTATCAAATATTAGAAATTAATTGTGTAGGGTAACGTTTAATTGTAAGCCAGCTCTAGATGGGTGCCTCTGGAGAAGTTCCCTGAACAAAGAAACCCCTGGGTCTTTATACCCTCTTGGTATGTGAACCCAGTCATCATATGCCCTGCACGTGCCTCTTGGTGTAATGGTCATTTGTGCTCTGGGGTCTTCTAACACCCCTTTGGATTCTTTCTCCATGTCCATGTGGACCGGTCATTAATTGTTCTTATCTTCCCGCTTGGACCAGCCTTGACTCAACCGTTATCTGAAGATAACCAGTGTTTCTAGATTTGCTCCTCAGCTCAGCCATTTCTGCTAACAAACTCAGTTCATTTCAAGTTCACCTACAGCTTTGAGAAGGGCCCATTAACGCTAAGCTGTAAGCAACTTTCTGCTGCACTTAAACCTACTCTATTAATTTTGAATGTTTTATAGGTGAAGAATTTAATTCCTGGCTTTCGGGTGTTGATTACTTTCTATGAAATGGTATTTATGAAGTGGTGAACTCTATTGAAAGCTCCAAAGTTTGGAAATAACATCTGAGAAGTTTATACATCTCTCAAACACCAAACTTCTATACTAATTAGGTAAACAAAAATAAGCTGAAGTATTTTAATCAACATTCCAATATTAATAATTCCAGACAGATTTGAAATATTTCAAAATGGGACCTAAACTGTATGGAAAGATATTTTATTCAAATGCTATGCATAGGACTAATCCATAGTACCTCACAAATCCTGGTGATAGGATATCAGTGTGAGAGGAGTCATATCAGACTTCCACTGTCTTAAACATTTTGATTTTTAAAATATTCATATATTAATTATTACAAAAAAACCCCATAAATAAAATTTCACATGAAAACCCCCAATACTTGCCGGAGGGTATCTTAATATTTTTTAATATGATTTAATTTCATCTCACACATACGAATACTTCTGTCTTAACCGGCATCTTTAAAAGTAATGAATGGGCTGAAATTTTCTCCAAGCTTAAAGAACTTTCATGATTTGTGAGAAATGTCCTGTGATTCTTGGTAACAAAATATTATGAAAGACCTGGTTGGTATATGTATCAGATAATTACAAAAATTGCTCATTTAGGGGCAATGAAAAATCTATAGGGGGTTATTTCTTCAAACAGTCTTGGAATTTAAATATGATCTGAGTCACTTGGGCATGACCATTGATGTTTGCTTTAAAATTGGATTTTTATACTTCTGGTTGATTATTTTATTTCCCCATTGGAGAATTACTGTCTCCATCTTTCCTTATAATTCAATTTGATATCATATCTTAGACTAATCTTACGTACATATGTCACCTGAACATAGTCACAGAAATTGTATATGGGTAATTTCCAAAGATGAGCTCCCAAATTTGTGTAAATTGAAAATGTATTATACCATTAATCAACATATATTTATGAATTAATGGGGAACATAGTGATCTCAAGTAGGAAGAGTGAAAACCAGGTTAGAAAAGATCCGCTTTTAATTGCTCTGTAAAGGCGATTTACAGTGGCCTTGGCCTAACAGTGACCGCCCAGCAAAAAAAAAACGCAAGACAACTTTTTTCATAGAACGGAAAGATGTTACATTTATTGCAATAGGTTTCAATGTACAAAATCAAAAATATATTCTTATCAGTAGTTTTTAAAAGTGATGAAGACACAATCTGATGTTTACTTGATTTGGTTTGTCATTATTCAGATGAAGTATACCATTTGTAGACATTTGCAGAGGAACTGCCAACAGAGTTCACAGTTACATTCTAAACGTGGAAGTTAATGCAGCTGCATTTTTTTCATTAAACATCAGATATAACATCTCTCCTTTAGTTTGCTCAATGTGCTTTATTTGTGCAAAATACCAGTCCACAGACTTCCAGTTTCCATTAAGTGGTTTGCTAATTTCCGCTGACACCTTTTCCTGTTACTAAATGAATTTCCCATCTGTTCCGTTACATGTAACTGTTCCTTCTAATTGATTTATATAGAAAAGTTTAAGGCCTAATGCAGATGTGTTACTGACAAGCTAACCAAATTTCCTATTGACAAGATAACCAAATTTTTCCAGATGTACCTTAATGAAATAGGAATTAGACTATTTTCTCTTCCCTCTCTCACCATTAGAGGGAACCTTTTATGAACTTGTTGAGGAAGGCCTGTCAAGAAACAGAAGATACAACCTTATCTAGTGACTATCTCAAAAGTCCAAAAATCTCTAAAATGGAAGAGTTTTCTGAAAAGTCACTGATGGGAAACATTAACTGAATGTTCTATACCAGCTGGTGTAAGGATCAGTCTTAATGAAAGGAAGATAAATATCTAATATACTGTGTTATTTGTAGAATTTTCACTGATATGTAAAGGAAATGCATAACAATCAGAGTAAGAACTCTTTTTCCTCTTGTCATAGGAGAAAATAAACTTGAACTCTTCTGCTGATGTCTTCTTGATTCAATGGTGCATTTACTCTCCTTCTGACCCATCTGTCTTGCAAATGGAAAGAGCCAAAGTAAGTGTTCCACTTTCTTTGTTTTATTTAATGGTCTCTGCAAGTACCAAAACCATTTACAAAGCAGATCTTGTAGATGCAAACACCGAAACCATTCTAATCAAACCAGCAAAAGTACGAACGAGACAGAAAAAAAGGAAAAATACTCATTGCAACAGGTAGAAGGACCGATAAAGAATATTTTGGTTCTATAGGGTAAAGGAAGATTTCTCATCTACCTGAGCAGCAAGTTACATTTTGCTCCTGAAGATGCCAGCTCTGCAGTTCACAACTGCTGCTGAAAAACATCAAATTCCTATGTGCCTGATGCCACTTCATACTGTGAAACAGCAGGCCCACACTGCATCTTCGTAGGACAAAGTCACCAAATCAACCTCAATTCCCAAATAACCAGGGTTACTAGAGTGGAAAATGACACACTGCCTTGTACGCTGTGATGTGGCTGGAGAATTGAGACGACACGGGCAACAAAAATTAGACATATATTTGCAATATGACCATATACACCCACATCATTGACCCAGTTCCTCCTGGCAACAGTGCAACTTAAATTGAACTTAACTAAAGGCGGTGGAATTTGAGGCTTTATTTGCTATATGCACGTAACTGAGCTAGACCATCTGCTGCATTGGGGTGCTGGGTGAGGGCAGATGTACCATAAGCGAAGAAGAAGTGCTTGCATTAACACCTTCGTGAAGATTTTAAAGGTGAACTGCCATATGCTCCCTTTAGATGCTTGCAATGGGTCAGATAATTTTGCTGGTTTTTTTGAAGCCGCAAAATTCCTTTCAACAGGTGGGTTTCTTACAGGGTAAAGTTAAGCTTATTAGCCTGAGATATTTTGACTAACAAAAACCAGTCAAAACTTCACTAGAGGAAAAGTGAAAATTTGTAAATGCTGGTTCACGGAAGCTGAAATGGTTTACAGCAAAATCTTCAATTCGACAAAGGATTTTTGAAATACAGTCAGTTCTGAGGGCAACCTGTCTTTCTTTTGAAGTCTTTTGTTTAGCTGCCTTTCTCCTTCTCTTCTCTGCTTTGAGGACTGCAGAAGAACCCCGAAGTGGATAGGTTTGCCAGATGGGTTGAGGATCTCCCTTGAAATGCCAGCATGGCTGCTGTAAGTACATATTTTTGTCCTGGGAACATTATGTTCCAGGTCTCAGCCCCTTTAGCCTCTTGCTGTTCAGATAGATCTGTAAAATGTCTGCTTTAAAACTATCCTGCTTTTAAAAGTGCCAGTTGCTTCTCTCCCTAGGCACCTTTGTCTGAGGGGCTGAGATTGCAGTCCTGGGGTAATATAACAACTCTTCAATTTATATGTGAAATGTGCACTGCCAGAATGAATAAGGTGGTGACAGGGCAAAGGGGCTGGTTCATGGGCTCTTTTCTGCTCAGTTTTCTCTGTCTCCTTACATTTTTCAAAATCCCTTTTCCTTTAGTATCAGAAATTCTCTACTAAGAGTGTGGTGACGCAGTGGAACAGGTTGCCCAGAGAGGGGCATTGAGCAACCTGGTCTAGGGAAAGGTGTCCCTGATCATGGCAGGGATGTGGGACTAGATAAACTTGAAAGGTCCCTTTCAAACCTTCTTGGATATTCTGCTTTATGGAAGGCACTGTTATTTGAAAAGAGTTTCCATGCTCATTGCAGGTAGTTCTGAGCCCTTGAATTATCTTTTTCTTTCTTCTTTTGTTTTCTACTCTTTCTTCTATGGTTCTAAAAGAGATGTGCTCCTCAGGTTTACCATAGCTGCTTCACAAAAATAATATTGTTTTTTACCAATTTCACTTACGAGCTCTCAGTACTTCTATGGACTGCCAAGGTTCCCCTCAGGTTATGAACCATCAACCTTTAAATTAAACATTGATTGCTGCCTTGACTTCTTAGACTGTCAAAGGAACTGTGTTCAAAAGTTACAGAAATCAGGAGCAGGTCTTTTAAAAAACATTATTTGCAGAGTGCAATTTGTCATTGCTTTTACATTTGACTTTGTCAAAAGACAACATGCAGTGTAAGTACAACATCATAGCAATGAATTCTCTTAATAATGGTATTGTGGGCTGAGTAATAGTGCAGGGACTTAGGCAGAGAAAGAAAAGCATAGTATTGTTAGTGCTACTTGAATCTCTGCAATGAGTGGCTCAGCCTCGCTTTTCATTCTTCCATAGAATGTCATAAAATATCTCAAAGTATAGATGGTAGGAGGTTGATTTTATTTGTCTCTAACCTCAACTTTCCTATATCCTGGTGTGTCTAAGAGAATAATCTCTACAGTTATGTTCTATAGAACTTAAAGGAAGGGAGCCTTCTAGAACATAAGATGGTTAGAAGAAAACTATTTACTTTTACATATTACGGGAGAATTTAGTTAGTTTGTCTGACTACTTATTTGCTTTTAAGCTTGCAGAAAAAATTTTAAAGGATTAAAACTAAGTATTTGTCTATATTTGGCTTTATGTACAGCAGATGCACATGAACTGTGCGCTTGTAGAGATTTTCTATACTGGGATGGATATCACTGAATAGATAATCAGGGGTTGGTCAAGCACGGAGATCTCAAAGAGCAGTTGCTGCATAGAGGGAAACAAAACAGTTGCTGAGTTCAGGTATGCAAGCTGTCTGTAGGTTTGCAAGAAATTTTTTTCAGCAAGTTTTTAGGATGGGTACTGCTCATTGTATTTCTTAGAAGATGAATTTCAAGGTGAACTGGAAAAAGCTGTGAAATAGCACATGGAAATTGTCATTGCCTTTTTTTTTTCTCAAGTACTCTTTCACTGATGCATTTTTAATACTACTTTCAGAGTGAGAAAACCCATCATATCAATGTGTTGTTAGCCTCAAGAAACTGTAAAATAATGAGACAAACTCTTTATTAATGACAGGCTAATGGCATGACTTACAATATTTTCCATCATTGCATCAGATTTATATTGAGTTGTCAATGACAACAACTAGCCTAGAAGAGTTATTCTTTTTGTTCTTTTTTCTCCTCTGCTGAAAGGTGTTAGCTCATAAATTATATGGATGTTTTGTGTAAAAGTCTTAAAATTCAAAAATGGAAACAAAAGTTCTATTTTGCTGGATGCTCACTTCAGTGTCTATACTCCTTTAGTTTTGTCTTTTCTTTTTTTTTTTTTTTTTTCNTTTTTTTTTTTTTTTTCCCAAAGGAAGAAACCACATAGCTGGCAGGGCTTGCTGAGTGAAAAATAAATTAGCTGTTGCCACTCTATGAATATGTAGTCTGGATTTTTTTTTTTTTGTTTTCTACCCACTGCTGGTATGGTTGGTTGGTGGGGTTTTTTTGTGAAATCTTTTAAATGAATTCCAGGGTTTTTCTTATATTTGTTTCCCGTTTTATGAGATATACTCTCTTATAAGAGGTTTAACAGGAGCTCAAGTTCATGTTTCAATGAATCTATCACTAATAAAATAAACAAAACATTTTGTTAATACAGAAGTGAGCAAAAAATTACTTCATCTGCATTTTAACATTTATGTCTTGTAATTTGTGCAGCAATAGTTAGAAAAGCTTTCAACTATTGACCATAAAGAGGACCTGCTAGTGTAATGACTCCTTAAGGGAAATAAACCTTAGTAAACCTAATTAGAGGTGAAAGGCTACGTGAAAATAATTGTCTAGATCATCACTGTCCAGGTGTGGTTGTCTCTAGAAGCAGTTGCATTCAGCACATCTGCTCCACAGAATTGCGAAGTTTATTTCTTACTGATGAACTGCACTTCCAGTCACTGAGGTCTGGTTTTAAAGCAGTTAATTGAGAGGGATGGAAATGTTCGAAGGTGGTCACTTTCATGGTTGAGCATGGTCTTCCCCAAGCATCATTCGAGAGGCAAGGGCTACAGTGCCAGCACTTCCTGTTGAACCGAGATAATCTTTGAGTTAAAAGAATTTGTTCTGACTGAAGAATAGGAGGGCAGTCAAGCCTGACTATTTTGCCAAGATCTATCACTCAGGCCTGAACTTTTCTGGAGGCACTATTTAACTGCCAAGTGACATGAGCATCACACATCTGGACACAACACACTATTATTTTCATCATCATTTGCAAATGGCATGATGAGTCTAAATGTACAGATTCATATAGATACGCACATAGTGCAAAGTTGCACATAAAAATTGGGAATTAGGTGAGGTTTTTCTTAAATATATCATACCCCTAGTTCCTCCTCTTGTATGTTTGGGGTTTTTACCTCTTTTTGGACAATTACCTATTGCAAAGTGACAGTTGATAGCTAATTTGTAAGGAAGTGTAAGTGCAGCTGTAGGACTGTCTGTCTTTATGATAGTATGTACACCATTTTTGACAGCCTTTTCAAAACTGTATTTGCAGGAAGTCCTTGAAAGAGCTGCTTCCCTTCAAGCATCCTTGTCTGAGGCACTTTCAAGCACCTTCAGACTCATTCAAAACACTGTTGTCTTTTCTCCTCTCTGGGCTAAAACTTAACAGGGAAATGTGTGTCAAAAGATGCTCCCACCATAACCTCTCCTTTGTATTCTGTACTGAATGAAAGAATTTAAAATTATTATGTTCCTTAACTATAGGTTGCAGACTATTTATCTGACCTAGTTATCTACCAGTCATAGTGGAAATATAATTAACACAGGCACAAATTATGATTGCTGATTCTTTTGGCAGTAAAATATTACTCATAATGCACATTTACTATGATTGCTATTACTAACCATATTGATTCCCAGCATGCTTAAGGAACACAGCAACAGGAAATGTTGTGTGAGATGCCACGCAAAAAGTCATTGCAGAGACTCCATAGAGTGCTACAAATGTGCAGCTATTAAACAAAGATGTGGTTATCTATGACAAAAATGACACCGTGGCTCATCTTTCTTAGTGGCAGGACTAGCAATAGTGTTTATGTGCAATTTTTCTGGAGAAGCTGTTTCTGTTTGTCATTAGTATTTGTCCTGTACCTTCACTTATGGTGTGACAAGAGTGTCGGCAATTTTGGTAATTTTCCCTGATTAGCCGTGTAGGTTACACAAGGTTTACCAGTACTTTTTTTCTTCACCTTTTCCTTCACTTTCATGTGAGAGCTTGAAAGTTCAACAGAATATTTTAAAACACTTATGAAAACGTATTTATTGACTGGTTTTAATCAAAATGGCTTGTGAAGGTGTAGTTAGATTAAGGAAATGATTAACCAGATGAAAACATTGCAGAACGTTAGCAGGGGTTGCCTGTCTATAGACATATTTAATTATTTAGGTCATTCTACACTTGGCTTCTCTTCATATCCCATGTACTTAAAATAGAAACAGTGTAACAATCTCTATCATCCCTTAACTTGCAAAAGAATAGCCAAAATAGTTTATGCAAAGTGATTATCTTTGATTTGTTTTTCAATTTACATTTGTTCCAGAGTGGATGTTTTCCGACTGATTGTCTGTAACTATAGTTACTGCATTAACTTTGTTCGTCAAGTTCTTTCCCAATTTTTTTCTAATTGTAGACCACATGGACTAGAGAAAAATTTTTAGTTTAATTTTGCAGTGTTGTTTTGAAAGGTCACAAACACAGAGTTTGAAACTCAATACAGACACTGTGAAACAAACTCTGAACTGAGCCAAGTCCTTGTTCAGAGGAGAGCTAGAGAACAGCGTACACCTGGTGAGCTCTAAGGGTACGTGTGCTGAATTTTCTCTTTCTTCAGATTTTTTGAAAGCTATGTTTCCTACATAAAAGGAATTGCTGTAGAGCTGCCACCTCGCCTTTCAGGAGTGGAGAGCTGACTCTCATTATGGATGTGAAGGACAATGAAGGGCATAAAGATCTTTTGGATGTTCACTTAGTAACTCTTATTGGAGGACCAGGCTCTTCCCAATGAGGGAACCTCATCCTCAGCCTGTTTAAATTATTCTGAATGGATATTCATACATTTAATCAGTTCACTTACTGGAATATGCATATATCACCTAATAGGAAATAGATTTTTTTTTTATATTGATAAATATTACTAAAGATTATTAAATACCTTTTACTGAACATTCACTTCTGCTCATTGATGTATAGACATGATCTTAGACTATGACAACATGTATTCAAAAGTGATGATGAATGTTTTTATCATATGTATCTCTAAAGCTAAAGAACTACTGAATTGTAGAAAGCTGAAGGTAAGAAGATCCCACTCATGTAAATTTTTTTTGTTAAAATGATGCCTTATATGAGTACCCGCAAGCAGATCCACAATAGAAGTCAGGCTGTTATGAGTTTTTTCCTCTGGAAGCTAGATGTATTCTATATATACAGTTACAGAGTGTGTAAACTACAGAAGGAATCAGGGACATGTATTTCATGATCAGGTTACTCACTTTATTTCTACTGTATTGATTTTCTTTAATTGATAGTTTAATAAAGTAATTGTAGCAATGACTCTTAAACAGCTTCAAGTCCATCTGCCCTGTATTATGCTGGAAATTTGCTTTCAATCCCTACTCTGAAAGAAACCCTGGAGTCAGATGCAATGCTTCCAGAACTTGAAATATGTTAATATGAAAGAGTTGCTGACATATCTGAAGTATATTCTGACTTAATACTATGGATTTCTTAGGAAGATAATCATCTCCCAATTTGTCTAGGACAGAAAATATCATAGAAGCAATTGATATATATATATAAAGTTCCTCTGAGCCTCTTGTTCATCATTATATGTTGTCCTGATCTATAGTTGAAAATTTGCAATGATAGTGGTCTAGTACAAATGGAGATAATGTATTTCTTAGTATTATAGACCCTAACTGTGAAAAGGCAGCAGTCTCACAAATTTATTGTCTAGCCATGCAGTAATGACAGCAAAATATTCAGAGACATCTGTTATAAAGAATTAAAGAATTATTCAGAGACATCTGTTATAAAGAATTATAAAGAATTATTAAAGAAATCTCTAACTCTTCAGATAAAGGTAATTTTTTAGAGTCGTTACCATAAGAAACTGAAGCAAAGCAGCAATTGTCAGCTGAGACTAGGATATTCAGAGCTTTCTATCTTCTGAGTAATTTTCTTTTTGTTGTCATCTACCCTTTCTTCTACTGGGGATAAGTTATTATGAAAAAAACTTATTAAATTTGGCAATTCATTTATCTGTATTTTATACTTGCACGGTCGTTTCCTGATCATTTTTGTATATGAATTATAGCTAGCTTTTCATAGAAAACTTTGAAAACATTCTCACGTATCTAGAGACATTTTAGATATTCTTGGATGTTAAGCCAAAGCCAAACTCACAGATGGATCCTCCACTTTTTTTCCTAGTATTGTATCTTACCAGAATTTGTGATTCTGGTTTGATTAAAGATCTTGAAGCTCATTTTTATTGCTGGATTATGAAAGAGGCTTGATTGTCAACCCTGAAGCACCTTCTAGAATGTGCTCTAGCTCTGAACACACATGTTGTTATCAATTCCAAGCAAGATTGCGGTGATGAGGTCAATATGTCTGTTATGTCTGAGATGTGCAGTTTCTAAGAATTAGATGAGAACGACACCTTAGTAGAAAACTGGAAAGTGTTATGGTTTTGTTTTAAACAAGATCATCTCATGGAGGTCAAGCATTTTTCTTTGGTCAAAATGATCTTCTCTTGGTAGAAAAGTACGGATTATGTTGATGGAAATATTGGTGTTAAGCAAAATATTTTGTGCATTCACATCAACATTGCAATATTGTTTTGGCTGAAGAGAGATAAAAGCCTCCCCACACACCCTATTTATATTTTAGGAACCTTCAAATGAAAATGCCCTAACACTTCAATTTGAATGCTTTGTTCTGAAATATAGTTTTCTATATAGATTTTCCCCAAATTGAAAATGAACAGATTTTTTTTTTTTTTTTAGGTTGCATCAGTAATTTTATGGTGACTAAGGAAGCTTACCAAAATGTTGCTTTAATGAGCTTCATTTGTTAAAATTATACTTATAAAAGACCCAAACAATAATTTTAGGTGTATTTGTTTATGTGTCAATATTCCGGTTCCTGTTTCTCCCAGGAAACTGTTGAACATCAGAATTTGTTAATTCTCTGTTAATTCTCATGTTAATTCTCTGATTCTGGTTTTTTATTGCTCAATTTCCTTCCACTAAGCCTAATTTTCATCAGGTTTATATTTGGTCTCTTTTTTGTCCATTTTAAACCAATTTTTTTAATCTCGAAATCTACATAGTAGGTCTGAACTATATAATTCCTGCAAAATATGTAGGCACATCTCTGCTCTCTGTACTACCTGAAATGCCTCTAATTCAGATGATAATCTTGTATATGAGGTACTTGTTTGAAAGTCCATTTTTAAAAAAAGGCTAGACTAAGATACACTTACGAGTTAAACTTGTAAATCTATGATAATTGTCCAGGTAGTTAATGGAGAACAACTGAACCTTTGGCCTAAGACTGGGAAAAGGAGATCCTCTATAAGAAAGCTAAAGTCAGAAGAAATACTATGATGCTTATTAAATTGTCTATATCTTGGTATAGCTAAAGAACCATTGTGTTTCGTTATTGTGCTCTTTTTGGATATACAACAAAAATAACTTTTTGAGAAAAAGTATTTCTAGCTCCTAAGCTGTTAATTCTTTCTTTCTTTTCAAAATTTACTTCCAATTATTGTTCTAGGAATTATGTGAGAAGGTTGCAATATTTTTTATCAATCTTTGTCAGGGAAGCATTTCTTGAGTTAGTATAGGCTGTCGAATATTTTCTGGATACCGGGAGGAAAACTTCAGCCATTTGGCCGAGATTCCTTGAGGTGTTAAATAACACCTTGGACATCTTGGACATCTTGGACAAATAGCCATTTGATATGTGCAGATCACTTTGATATACAGAAAACCAGATTGATGCATCTATGATTAACTCTGTACGTGTTAGCTGGTGTGTGCATGTGTGGTAAGTGGGAGACATAAAGAACGTAGATTTTACTGTGTGGGAACAGTGAGTCATTAAACTTGCTCTTCACAGTTATAAGTCAAAAAGCAAATAAGCATGCACGTTTTCATGCATGCAGTAAAAGAATCAAAATAAAAGGGATAACAATGTATGAATATTCAAGATTTACTGTCTTTTTTCTTTCTTTTATAGTATCTTTTTTATTTTATTTGTACACAGACTGCAGAGGTGTGCAAGACAGTACACAAGTTTGTTGAGTTGTGGGTATTTTTCCCCAATAAGAGTGGGTAATACTTCAATTTGAAAAGATGCAGAAACACTGTTAGTGAACCCCATGCACAGAAGTCACAGGAGTCGCAGGATCAGAATCACCCGGTCATTAGTTAAGCAGCTAATGCCATCGGCTATCAACTTGAGGTGATATGAAGTAACTTGTTCCTTCTTTGAAAATATCACAAGATTGCTAATTTCCTACGTTTATTTTATGTTGCACATCTCATATGACTGCACTAGCGCCTCCTTCACAATGCATCAGTGTTACCCACAAATTGCTTGGACTAAGGAGTCTGAGGTAAGTCTGGCTTTTCCAGTGCCCACTTTCTGACCGATAAGTACTGGGAACCATTGCAGTGACATCTTAAGCTTGCAGCCCTCAGACACCACATATAATGTTTTTGTGAAAACAGGAATAGAGAGAGATGCTAAGGAATAGAAAGACTTGGATCCACATATACAATACTCTGCAAAGTGGAAGTACTCTGTTAAAGGGAAAATGGTTTGCCTCTGAGGAAGAGTATTACCCTAGAAACAAGAGAGATGCAACTATCTGAGTCAAAACCATTTTTTGATGGGTTTTGGCATAGCGACTGGTTTCACGTAAAGCTCAAAGCTTAGTCTGGTTTATGAATAATTGTTAGCCTGGTTTGTTTACTTGAGATATTCCTTCAGAATATTCAAAAGTCAAATCTGTTCTTATTGCATATAATGGCTGTGTTTTCAGTGTATGCATATGGGTGTAACTTTTTGAACTGTGTTTCCCCAACGAAAGCTTTGAAACAACAGTAACTGCAGATAGCCAACTATATTTGTTTAAATGAACTTCTGCTGTTATTGCAGTATTTATAGAAACCTAAAGGGCTGCAGATGCAATTTAGCAGATATTTGTTTACATTTTAAGGAGATAATTATGCAATGTCCACCAAGCTTGTGTGCAATCTATAATGGTAATTATCATGCTTGTACAAAAATACAAATTACACTCCAAAATACGTATCTCATGGCAAATTATTCCCTTCTATATTTTTAAACTACTTAGAAGAATAATGCTCTCCTACACTATTACTGCTTGCACTGTTTTCACTCTAGTTTCTCTTACTTCTGTTTGATTACTGTTGATGTACTCTCACGTTGCACAGGAGATTAATTTTTCCTCCAGCTTACGTAAGCAGCCATCTCAAATGGAACCACTGAAGCAAGAGGCAGCAGAGTCATCTTAATCTATGTACCCATCTACTACTACTAGAAGCCCATGAGACCTATAGATAGAAATGATGTGTAGTTGCAGTACACCTTCTCCAGTTCTATTATTTGCAGTTGTAAGATGACACTATATTGAATTTTGGAGCTCTAAGTGCTTTTATCCTGCTTCTTCACCCAGGCAAGCTACAAAATGTTCATTGCTTTTCAACACTTCAGCCTCTGTAAGTGAAAACTCAGATATATAGAAATTATTGTGGGCTAGAAACTTTGCTGTGTAGGACTTCAATTTGACTTACAGAAAGAGAATTTTGTGGCACCTTTCTATCATTCTGAGCTTGACTGGTAAGGCAACTGATCGGGATTAACCTGCTCTACCCTGAACTACAATAGTGCTGGGACAGCTCCTCCACAGCTAGCCTAGCTGTATCAAATGACATTACTTTGATGACAATGTTTGTTTAGTCTGTGGCAGAAATCTGAAGAGCCAAGAGTCTTTGCTAAGATCATAATCTAAATGCAAATAAACCGTATTCTTGTTTTCCTGTGGCTGTGTTAACCAAGACTGTGTCACTCTACAATATTTAAGAAAAATGTATTAATACCTTAAGTTTTGTAATTTAAAGTATTTACAGAATCATCTAATCTGATCCTTGCTCGCTTTCAAAAAGCCTGGAATGCTACGGAGTGAACCATGCAAGGATTTTCCAGAGGTATCTGATTGATCTGAGCAGAATCCCCACGATGAGTGGGCACCGAAAGCCTGGAGCATGCAAATCTTTCACATGGCAGAGAATAAACACTTCTTTTCAGTCAATCTCCTAAAAGTGCACATTGGGAAAAAGTTACACTAGGTATTAGAAATTGGTTGTTCTTTCACCATGTTGCGTCTCTATGCTTAGGAAATGCTACAACACCTAATAATAGAATATGTTTATCCCTGGGTTTCCTTAGTTATCTTTGGGAAAATGTGATTTTCCTCTTTCTTTTACATTAAAATAATTTCTGATTCTAGATGGCCTGAATAATGTGGATCCTTGTCCTCAAGTCTGGATTAGATTGGCTTTGCAAGGAAAAAAGTGAGTTGGGGCACAACTGGCTGTGTACAGTTAGTGGGTTAATCTGATCATGGCATTTGTAAATCTCGGGATGTAAATCAGAATTGCAACTGGCTGCCAGCTTCCTAAGGTTCAGTGCAGCAAACACAGCAATCTGATAGCCACAGTCTCGAGTTTTTCTCTGCTTCATTGGTACAAGGTCAGAAATTACTTTCGCCCTTCACTGCAGGGCTTCTCTTAAGTATATTACTCAATTACACAAGTTCCCTGTAACTCAGGCAGTAATTTCACATTGGCCAGACTAATAATTTTCTGAGGATAGGAATATACTAAGAAAAGATAGTAGATCATCATGACCTTAAGGGGAGGATGATTTGCCTGATGAAATGGAGATGTCTGCTCTTGAGCCAGATGTCTCTGCTTTTGTTACAATCAGTGGAGAAAAACAGGGAAGAGTAGGAAGTAACTCCCCTCCTCTGACAGGGCTAAAACTGTGCAGATAAATTATTTTCTATAAATGCCAGTTTCTCTACCAACCGTAAAAGGCTTGGATGAATAATTTGGAAGCAGGCAAGCAAATCCTCTTCTCAGTGCTTAAAGCAGAATAAATCTTTCAAGTGGGACAGAGATGAAGAAACATGGCTGATCAAACTAATAATTTGGAGCTCAATAATCTACCACTTCTGATGCTCTTTGTTTCACGGGAAAATTTCTGTCTAGCTCTGAACAAAACTGCTAACATTTCACTTTAGGGGGGACCATTCCAAAAGTGAGCTCTCCTGGCAGCCCCATTCGAACTGGAAGAGGTTTCCTATTTTCCCAGTAAGGGATTTTGCCTCCTCAGAAGCTGTGCTATTTGCCTTTTTAAATAGTGTCAGCTGTTTATAACGATGCAAGACACAATTAGTGTCTCAGCCTTCAGCATGCAATGTGATTATTTCTGCTACATTAATATTTCAGCTAATTCATCAAATCATATTATTCACCTGCAATAACCCCAGAGGATCTATTCCTCCACAGAATTCTGATTGGTTTTGCATTTGGTGAAAGCTGTAAGAGAGGGTGAGGTTTTATATTTGTTATGTTGAAATGAATTAGATATCAGGGCAGAATGTTTTGTGAATATTGCTGAAAGACATAGAATTGGTTTCACGTTTGGCAAATCTTCTGATTCTGTCTGGTATCCTCTCAAGCCTTTCAAAAACCTTGTATTTTTTGTCTCCTCAGAAGAATGTAACTTCTGAATAAATTCACTATAAGAAAACTGGTGAAATATTTAGATAAAAAGTACCTGTCATGCTTTTCTGAGAAAGAAACGAGCCCGAGGAAGGGGATAGGGCTTTTTCCCCCCGCTCCCCCCAAGCTTAAAATCATCCAGACCTGGGATTTGGGAAAGAACTCTTAGGTCACACAATAATGGGTAACCTGACAGCTACAAGGCAATCCAAGCTGACATCGGCCAGTGAGCACGTGAGAAACTTTACCTATGAACATAAATCTGTGTCATTGCTTCAGACTGTGCATAGCAGGGATTTTGAGGAAGCAACTTCTCTATCTACTGCAGACCTGGATATCTTCATAACTTGCCCCGAATACTTCCTATTTATCTTGTGTCATACGAAACCTCTATTTCCTTATTCCACAAACATAAAAGTATTTTCAAAAAGAAAGAAAAGAAATAAGCAAAAATAGAACATGTATTTCCCCCTCCTCCAAAGTCCTTTCGTATATATTTCTTGTGTGCAAAAGTGTAGCTTTTGATATACATAATTTTGTAGGGTTTTTCTGGCAGGAGAATACTTTAATGTGAATAAGCACAGCTCCTGCCTGCTTCACACACTGGTTGCCTTAGCAACTGTGGCATAGTGCAGCTGAAGTGTGCTGATACCCTTGAAAGGGAGTTTGAAGGAAGCAGATGGGCTGTGATTATCATTGGTTGGATCAATTAGATGAGTAGATTGTGAGACACTAAAAATAATACCTTCAATTTCTTAAAAAATTAATTTTGCAAGAGGATTGGCATTTTCAGTGTGACTACTTAAGATATACGTTATTGTATTTGTAATATTTTTGTTCAGTTTTTATGATGGGGAAAGACACTACTTTCCTGTCTTTTAGCAGAAGACGAACTCGAGAGCTTTACTTTATTTTTAGTGATTTCTTCATTTCCAGACAGTAGCTACTGGTATGAACAAAGTGTGTTTATATGCTAAAAAATTAACTAATCCATAATAAGCAACAGAATGAATTTATAAGCTAGTTACCTATGTTAAGTTTGAAAACAAAGACAAGAAAGAGAATACTAAAATGCCTTTACAAAAAAAGAGGAGGAAAGGAAAAATCTGATACTTGCAACTTTGATATTTTTGCAGAATATGAGCTCTTTCCTAGATGAAAGCTGGGGTACACTGTATCAGAGAAAGAGAAAAAAAAAAAACATGCTTGGAAATAATTTTATAAACTATCAGCTTAATGGATTTACAGAGTGTGACTTTATTATCCTATTTTGATTTACCATAAATTTATTCCAAAGGAAGGGGAAGTGAGTGACAAGATTTCCACATTTTCAAATTTAAGAGAAAAGTTCTCTTTATTTTTTAGTAGGAAAATATTCAGGCTCAATGTTAAATATTCTATAACATTTGCAGAAAATTGCACTAAATTAAATTTACTAATAAGGAAACAGAACTCATATAGGACAAGCATTCTTCTGATATCCGTGAGATCTTATAACTCTCCCCAAACGTAAAAAACACATCTAGCTTAACAGGAATCATATATGAGAAGTGTGAAAGATGTAATCCCTTTATTGGATCTGAATTCTTTGTATGAAAAGTCTCCATTCTTTGTGTCTTAACTGTATCAGGTATCACAAACACTTTGCAGTCACATTTGAACAAGTGGGGTACCTGGCTTAGTAGCAATAATGGATGCCCCCCAGACACCAGACCTTGAAAGCTGCATTTCTCTAAGGAAGTTTGATATCCCAGGAGCTTCTGACATGATCACATTGAAAGGGGCACAGGATCACTTTTCATTCTTCCTCAGACACAATTCTTGCAGAGTTTTCTAGGAGTGTGTGCTAACCCCACTCCTCTGTCGTATTCCTCCTGTCAAACATGCTCTGATTACAGCTTATTTTCACTGCTGGGATGCCTGCCTGTTTGTAGCACAGCTTTCTACGGCCTCTAAGAAACTGGAAGTGTTGAGGGACTGGAGGCAAAGGATAGGCATGGAGTTAGAAAAAGATAAGATGAGAGCAGGCACAGCTCCTGAGGGGATACTTTTTTTCCTGAAAGAAATAGCTGTTGGAGAAGAAGAAGATAACAAAATGCAATTACCAGGAAGAGTGTGCTGGTAAACTAAAAAGTATTTAGTTTAACTAATTTAGTCAAACTGAAGAGATATTTAAAGCTTCTGTTCTGTCTTTTATATATACACCTGCTGGTGCCTGAAGCTTAAGGGGATCTCTGGTAATTCTCCCTCACACTTCAAGTAATGTAACTTTCTGAGGAATGTGTGCTTTGCTTTGCTGTAGACCCACATGGGAAGTAGGGATTGGGGAATTTACTGAACTCCAGATACTCTTTGAGATCAGACAAGGTTTTTTATTAACATCTCAAAGTCTTCACAGCAGTGAATGCCAGTAAAGACCAGTCACAAAGCCTGGATGCTGAGGAAGGTGCTCATAGAAATGGGGAATCCTCAGTAACATTCTCCAAGTTTGATCTACTGTAAAGATAGACAAATAGAAAGCGTGTGAAATTGTGTCATGTTGTTTCTCTTGTCCAGGAGCTGAGGAATATGGGACTAGGTGAGAAGTTCTTACATTTTCCTATTTTTTCCATTTAAGCAGCTCAGTCCAGCTGAATATGTTGAAGTAACTTACAAGTTGTCAACTGCTCGTGCACTGTTAGTGCTTCACTAAATTTGAGTCCCAGAGAAATATTCAAGGATTCCTGGCTGTTATAAGGGTCAGCAGGTCTCATTGCCTCTTTAATGGCGTTGGTTTTGAAATGCTTTTACCAATTAGCTGATTGATCAACTGATGAGCTGAGCAGAGTGAAACAGGGCATTATAGGGTGTGCAGAATTCAGATGAGCAAGTTATGAAAGTAAACCATCGTAGGACTTTTAATTTTAGACAACTTATTTCAGTCCTGGATGTGTTTGGGATAGCTAACACTGCCACAGTACACATGATAAGGTGAGTGACGTAAGTAAGATGAATTACTTCTTAAGGTTTCACTGCCTCACTTGATTAGAGTCGTATCCATTACTGTAATTCAACAGGAATGGAACACTGTAACAAATCTAAAACAGAAAACCAGAAAAATATTTTTAATATATATAGAATGACAGATACAGCTTCAAATTATGCGTGTTCTCATATGTGTTACAGAGCACATAAGAAAAAGGACAGCATACAGTAAATAAATTGGGGAACATTGGAAATTAGGCATATTGTGGCAATTTTAATTACATGCCTTTTAAGGATTAGGTTTTGGCTTTAGTCTGTTCCCTTTGTTTCCCTAGTGTTTAAGAGCAAATTTAATAAAAAAGGTCTGATTTGGCACCATCAAGTAACTTCTTTTAATTTGCAGTTAACATGACATGAGCTCCTAGAGAGTTTTTTGATGAAATACTTCAAATAAGTATCAAAACAAGAAGAAAATTCTTCAAAGAACTTGGTTGAATTAAAGTGTCACTAAATGAAACTTAACTGAACATTGGCCAGTTTTTTTTAATGCAGTAAGTTGAAAGACTTTGCTTATCAAGACAAAGCTGCTTGGAGGTTGGCTTACTGTAACTTATTTTGTTAATTATAGAAAACTTCTTACAGAGATCACAGTGAACTCCCCTGTAGTGTGCTACCTCATTTTGTATGTTTGCTGAAACACATAGTTACACTTAATGTCACCATAATTTCAGAGGAGATCTCTCTGTTTCTCTTGCTCTTGTGTGCTAGCAATAGCTTTTGTTTTCTCAGACCTTTCCTTCTGTTGCCACTGACTCTTAATTACATTAGTGGCTGACAGTATTGCCTTAATTTCAGGAGCACCTGGCAATTCAATCACAAGCGCTTGAGAGGCCGATCTTCAATTATCTACATCATGTGTCCAAATCAACCCTTGATCCTCTCCCCTCAGCACTTCGGATCATTGGTCCTGACTCAGCGTCCACTGCTCAGTTGCCTTTGATGGAAACCCAGGTGAGCTTAAGAAGGGTAAAGACAGTCTCATCTGCCATGCAAAGAAGATGTTGCATTTGTTGGTGATTTATTCCTGTTTTTGTGTTGCTATTAAGAAGACTCTATTAGCAATAGAGAATTAGTTAAGTCAATAACTTTCAAACCAAAAGCAGAAAAGTATATTTAATGGGACTGGCAAAATGAAGCAGTTATCCTGGGTTAAGAAGGCTATAAGGAGAAAAATATCATGGTGAACATTCATCTATTCCACTATTCCACAATAATATTATATATATTTTCATGCATATGAATTTCAGAAAGAAAAAAAGGTGTCAGTTAAACTAGTACTCATCAAAAGCCAGGAAACGAGTATTATAAAGAATGTGTTAGAAGCAAATTACACACATTGTCAAAATAAAGTATCTTCACAAGATACTCTGAATTTTGGGATTCGTTCTGGCCTGTGAGGTATTCTGTAAAACTCCCACAGGAATATCAATGTACATTTGAAATAAAGAAATTCAAACACAAACTAAAAAATAATTTTAACTTCTAGTTTATGGACTTTAGAATAATCTTCAGTATTTTCCATAGGCTCCCTGTCTACTTCCTTCCTTTACAATACTTCCTGAGTTTACTTTTTTCCTCCTTCTTGCATTAAAAATAATTTAGGATGAAAGCACACTCGGTGATTTTCTGCTACATATCCTTTTGTGTGTGGATATGCATATATACATATCTGGTGGCTGTTTGTTTGGTTTTTTTAAATACCTGCATCCTCTTGGAAAAGAAGCTTTTGTAGCTAGACATACTGCTACCATTTCTGTTCTTTTAGGGAAAAGCCAAAGGTCTGCATATTTTAAGGTCATAAAGTCACTCCATAATAATATTTTCTGACTGATATTTCAAAATTTCTGCTGCAAAGTTCAAATCCTGACACTGATAAAAATGAAACTCATCTTTTAGAAAGATACCCGGTCCTGTCTTAGAGGTTTTTCACAAGGACTCTATGTTCCAAGATTTTGTTCTGGCAACTAACTCCTTTTTTAGGAGTCTTCATCTAATCTCAACGTTGCTTGCTATTTTAGACAATCCTCTACCATCCATCAAGTCAGTTATGTTCAACCCTTCCCCATGTGTGCTCTGTACCTGTGTGCCCTGTGCTGTATGTGAGTGGTAGGAGAATGACATCTGTGGTATTAATGGTATGGGAAAATGCATCATAGAATGTTCTGTCTTTTTTGCAGTTTCATAGCACTGTTATGTTATGCTAGATAAATGAAGCTGTGTTACTCAGGTTTTCATAGCAGAAAATCCAGACAACATTTCACTGTACAGAAATTAACATTCTGACATGATCAACAGCAACCAAGCCCATTGCTGAGTAGTGGTAAGTGATCCCTTCCACTTTCACATGTATCTAAACCACAGAAAAAGCCTTTGAAGATACTTTGTAGGGTAGATGTATTATTTATTTTGTATTATTGCTGTTTATATTACAAACAAGATGTGCACAGATGTATACCTCTGTTGGTTTTGTGCTAAACACTTATGTACAAACCAGAGACTCCTAAGCTAGTGCATTCATGTTTATACAGAACCGGAACTCATTTCTAAGCTCTGATCATGTAAGCTATATGAATATGTATATCTTCAAATTTCAAAAATAGAAAACCTAATAAGATCTGACTTTCCAGTTAAAAATCTCAGGGTCATGTTAGATTTGTCCCCCACAGAGCCTGACAAAGCAAGGTCAGAAGAAAACCTTGAAAAAGGAACAAAACCTCAGAACTAATACTGGTGGTATGAGCAGTGTGTCTTTGGGAGGGACATGTGATGGGTTAAAACTGACCTCATATCCCATATGACTTCTGAACCAGCTTTTAAATTTGGGTTGACAATGGAAATGTAAAACAAATTAACAAACAAAAAAAACAAAGAAAGAACATCAAACCCCATAAAATTATCTCACCTTTTGTGTCTTCAAAAAGTATGTGCAGTTTTTTCTTTTTAAAATCTTTTGCTTAGTCAGGATATTTTTGCTTATATAAGTTTCATTTGGAAGCTTTAAGTCATAATCTGATTTTATGAGGTATGTGTAAATTATGTAATATATCTGCTCAGAAAGGAAAGGGTTTTGGCAGCCTACCTCAGGGAAAAGTCAGTGAAAGGTTGATGCAGATGAAAAACTCATGGACAGCTACATTAAGGCTGCTAAATGCTTTGTAACTCTCAGCAGTGCTGAGTTCACAAGGATGCTGAAGTGCCATTAGACACCTCTAACTATTTATCTGTACAGCTCAGTTCTAGACATTTTCATTTTGAGTATAGGCAGATCTGCATAAGCAGAGCATAATTCTAACAAGCTTCTAAAATTGTAGGATATCATAAAAGCAGGGGAAATGAATATGTGAACGAAGAAAGCTATGGAGAAGAGAAAATGAAGAATTAGCTCTCTCAGTGCTTTGCATATCATGCTAAAGGAGCCAAGGCATGGTCAAAATTAATATGATGAAAAAGACAGTAAGACTTTTCAGCAAATTTGTTCAATCCTTATGATAGTCCATAAAATGGCTTAAATAAATATTTTGTCTATGATTTTGAAGGATTGTTTTCAACAGATCCTGCTTTTTGAAGGGCTCATTGTCTAGTTTCTCTCTTGTGTTCCTTTCCAGATGCTAGACTTTGTGATTCATAAAATACAGTAACAACATACTGCCATTTGAAACTTCACAGTAATTAGTAAAGAAAAAAGTAAAAGAAGATGAAGAAAATATCAAGTGGATGCTACAAAAATATTTTATTTAAAATATTGTGGATAAGAAATCACAAATACTTCAGAAAAACACCTAAGCACTTAAAATGCTTTCTCAGGAGGGGAAGTGGAGGGACAGGCACTGATCTCTTCCCTCTGGTGACCAGTGACAGGATCCAAGAGAATGGCCTGAAGCTGTGTCAGGGGACATTTTAGTTGGGTATTAGGAAAAGGTTCTCTGAGTGGTTGGGCACTGAAACAGGGTTCCCAGAGAAGAGATCACAGCATCAAGACAGACAGAGCTCAAGAAGCACTTGGACAGTGCTCTCAGGCATGTGGTGTGATTCTTGGGGCTGTCCTGTGCAGAGCTAAGAGTTGGACTTGATGATTCCTATGGTTTCCTTCTAACTCAGGATATTCTGTGATTCCATAAGATACACTGTGCTCTGACATTGAAAATTACTTTTAATATTCCTTCTGTAACACCATTTTTCTTGAAAAATATACTCTGGGAAGACATGGTTTTCAATCAAGAATTGATGCTGAATGACATTTAATGACAGTTCATTGGCTCATTCTGCTGATTGCCTGACTCTTGAGTTGTCTAAGTAGCTATTACCTTGCTGAATCTGCAGATTTTTTTTTTTTTCCACTTATCCCCAGACTGGATATTTCTTTTTCAGAAGAGAGCAGAACTTGTTCAAAATTCTTTCCCGCAGTTCAAACTGGTAGGAAAAAAAAGGGACTAATGAAATATTTGAATCTGTAAAAAACTGAGAAGTCTTAGATATTGATATTATAGCACTGAGATACTGCTCATGAAATCTGTAATTTTTAAA
This sequence comes from Eulacestoma nigropectus, assembly GCA_013397775.1. NCBI lineage: Eukaryota > Metazoa > Chordata > Aves > Passeriformes > Eulacestoma > Eulacestoma nigropectus. Next base: position 1,791,949 of record VZTE01005667.1, on the reverse strand, counting down.
GAATGTTGACAAATTGGGGCAGATGAAGAAAAAAGCTATTGACATGTTCCTAATATTAGAAACCATCCTGCTGTGAGGAACTGAGTTCAATCTGTTTAGTTTATCTGAAATAACATTGGGATGTCACTTGATTGCAACATATGAGTATATAGTGGTTAATAAAAAGCACTTAAAATTCAGCAGAGAAAGACATAATTAGAGCCTGGTAGCTGAGCCACAGCTACTTGCAACAGAAATTTGGGACCTCTTTTTAACAATCATGATAATTAAATGATGGAAAAAATTACTACAGGGTTGCTAAATTTACCATCTTTAAAGTCCTCAGCATGGCTGGAAGGAGTCCTAATGTAGGATATTTGCACTTCTTCCAGCTGAAATCCTGCTGGTTGGGGGAGGAGGAGGATGCTACTCTCTCCCTCATTCTTCTTGTAGTAAATGTGCCAAAGCCAAATTGGATTATTTTCTCAAAATTCTCCCTTAATTAAACACCAATTACTGCAGCTGAACACGGGGATACATGATTGAGATCTAACGACCTGTGATATGGAGCATGACAAACTACATCAGTGAGCTTTTGTCTTTTGATTTGCAAGTCTGCAGACTTCATGCAGAGTTTTGCAATCTGGAGGAGCCATGTAACTCTACTGACTGCGGACTTGGGTTTTTTCTCCCCATTTTGTGAGAGTTGACTGCCTTAAACAATATTAAAGTTGATGTTGTTAATAACCTGCATGTTTCTGGGTTAGATCCACCAGCACCCCTAAGTCCTTCTTGGCAGGGATGCTCTTGATCTGTTCATCCCTCAGCCTGGGTTGATATCAGGGGTTGCCTGGTAGTGGTTCTCTAACATTCCCAGTCATGTTTATGTAACTTTTAGAAAATGAACGTAGCTACTATTACAGTACAGGTTTTCATCCATTTAAAGTGCAAAATTGTCATGGCAGCACAAATACTAGAATTTCAGAAGGCGCAAAATCTGCACTCACTTGTTCTGTGCGCAGGCTTTAATGAAATGAGATGGGATAGAAAAAGATGAGAAAAAATCACACAAAAGCAGTTTTATGTATCTAAGGTCTCCCGTATCCAAATGTCACATGCTGTTGATTAGGTACATGATATACCAGTCAGTGTGTTCTTCCAAAACAAAATCAATCAACCATGACAGTTCCTAACTTGTAAAGATCAAATTAGTGTGGTATTGCAAATAGGAATGCATGTTTTTATAACTGTCATTAACACAGTAATTTGAATTATCATAGCTCTGCATTGTAATTTCTTGCTACCTGATTTCTTGCTAACTATGGAAAATAAATGTGCATTTCCTCATGCCCAGTACCATGAATAAAAATATAATGTATGCTAAAAATCAGGGTAAATTAAAAAAAATTATTTCATTCCATAGTGACAGAAAAAGACTCACTTTAGAAATTTTGAATAGCATATTTTGAAATTACACTTTTGAAATATTTTGTTTCAGTGAGGAGCATATAATTTGTGACATGTCATTAGACACAGAAATTATTTTGATTTTTTTTAATATAAGACATTATATAAGTATGCTTGAAATACGAAGGCAAAATAAACAAAGTCAAATCAATTCAATAAATCTTCTTGACCTGCTAATATAAAATGCTTTGATGATCTGTTGAAACATAAAAGGAAGTTTATGTTTAAGTTTTTCTATTAGTTTACCTTAAATGCAAAGGGAGAGTAGTAATATAAATTTATGTGAAATCTAGCTGTTATCACATATTTCGCACTAAAACACAAAGACCATTAAAATGGTCTGTCAGAAAACAGCTGTGGTAATTTAGTTCTGTCAAGTAAAAGCCACCCTACATCGTTTTGGGAGGCAGATTCTCATTTGTTTCCTCCAGTCCTTTGAGGCATAAAATATGATAATGGTCCATTTTGATGGGTACTTAATTGCTTTTGCATGCATTTCTGCTGTATGAATTCATGGTGGTTTCTATTAAAGGTTCTGTGTTAATAAATCATGCCAAACGAGTCTCTGCTCAGGAGGGCAGTTATGCAAATGCTAAAGCCTTACCGAGGTTCTATAGCATACCAAAACTGGAAAAAAAGGAATGCCAAGTGAATGAGAATAAAAATAAGGATAGGAACACTTATTCAAGGACAGGTACTTTTGGCATGATTAATCACCAGAAGCTTTTTTAACTTTAGTCAGTGGATTGACAAATAAACCGTAACTTGGTAAAAGTACTTTTTTAAAAAAAATTCTTCAGTTCTCCAAATAATAATCTCATGTTTGATAGTTTACTTTTTTCTCATAACGTTCATTGAATTGTATGTTTGGGAAACTGTCTCTGGAGTACTTCTTAGTGCTACAAATAAGCACAATTGTAAAGATCTGGCAAGGGCAATTTATGGTCTCTCTCCATAATGATACACTGGGGTATAATCTTTTCTTTTTTGTTTGAGATGTAAAACATACCCACTATTAAGAACTTTCTTTTTCAAGATCTGTAGTGTAAAATACACTCAATTAATTTTAAAGCATATATGCACTAAACAGTTGGTGTTTTTTTCTACATCTTGGACTTGATACATGGTTTTAACTGAGTGAATTGAAAAGAATCATATTCTTTATTACTGTGTAAAATTTCATGTAATTAAGTTGTCAATAATGAGTAGGAGATAGGTCTGTATCAATTTCCAAATACCCTGGTCACATTTTTGAAAAAAAATAGTAACAACTGTCTATTTTTTTTACAGTGAATTTTCAATGATTGTTAAGGTAAGTCTGCTGGTTTTTTCTTTGCTTTTGTGCAAGGGTGAGCCATCAGCTGGTATCAGTCTCGGAAGATATAAAGTTCTTTTCCTATAGACACCGAATATATTGTATCGTCTGATACAACCTTTTTACAATCATCAGGTATGATTTTTCAGCATGTATGAAGCATGATGACATAACCTGTTCTGCTTTTAAGGATAATTCTTAAAGTGGCTTAGTGTTAGATTTTATCTCAAGCCATACCACAGAACAAAAGATGTGAAGAAGAAAAGAAATGAAGAATGAAGGTTATAGCCACCTACTGGGAACATTTTTATAAAGTCTATGAAACAGTGCTTTAGGATAGTAGCCAGAATTAAAATATAATCATCACACACATTTGATTTCTACAGGATCTGGATTCATAAAGTAAAATCCTAATTTCTTTGAAGTCAGTTGCAAAATTCTTGTTAACTGTCATTAAAATATTCCCATTAGTAAGGTCAGGATGTAGGAGCCAAAACCGAAAGGAGTTACTGATGAGCATTGTGATTATTAGCAAGTGCAACATTTGAAATTATCCTTCTCTTCAATGTGAGGCTATTTTTCCATTTATATGAGTTTGTTAGTCTGCTTTGTGTGTTTAGAATCCAAACTCTTGAAGACAGAAATTAGTTTAGGAATATTTTGTACAGTCTCTTAACAAAAGGACTGGTGATTTCAATTTGAGCATCTGGGTGCTATCAGAATGCAATGGTTTCATAATAACTGCGTGCAAAACAACTAGGAGGAAAATCGCACACAGAAAGGCAATTATCTGGAATATGATAATACAGGCTGCCACCTACGCTGGCTTTTCTTCGTAATGGCTGTTGGAAAAGACTGAGCACCTTTGTTAAGTATTTCAAAGATGGAACAGTGACAGGTGCTATACAGAATTCAAGAGCTATTGTTTCAACTTAAGCAATATTGACTAAAACTCTGATTTCACCCTAGGAAGCCAGTTAATTATAGCTGAGGCTTTATTCAAAAGCTGACATGACATAGCTGACAGAATTACGGAGGAAACCGAGTTAGTCATTGACATCAATGATAGAAAGTACCCTGATGCTTCTTACCTCATATGAGGGAACAGTTACAAATTGTTGGTATGGTTGATGATGCACAGCGGTTAATGACATATACAGTGCATTTACTGTGGGGAAAAAAAAGAAGATTCCGATCTAATTTATATGTATTTGACAGTCTCAAGGCTTTCACAGATAATGGTCCTGTCCTGAATGGAAATAGGGAATTAAATGAAAATTGAATGCTTACATCCTTTTCTGCAAGGTGGACCTGAATTACTTACAGGCAGGGGGGGTTGGTTCATTGCATTTTGATAAATTTTAAAGTTGTTCTTCCTTTTTTTTTGTGTGTTAGAAATTAATATTTTTTTTCACTCTATAAAGAGGTAAAAACTAAATGCAAAGGGAAATACAGCGTGTTTGCATTTCTTGAAAGATTGGGAGGCAAAAGAATTCTGGTTCTCATAGAAGGTATTTTATCTAACCTCCTGTCCCTCTAAGTCAAGAGTACGTGGATGCTATTGTTTCAGGAAATACAAAACGACTCAAAGTCTCACAACAGGAAGTCTTATATCTAAAGTTAAAAATCTTATAACAGGAAAACAGATGGGACAGGAAAAGGATAAAGAATGGATATGTAAAGAACTAGATATTACAGGTGAGGAGAATACATGGCTACATTCAAAATTGGTAAACTAGCTAAGCCTGACAAAATAATTTAGAACAAAAAGTTCCCAATCCTCAATAGAAAATGGATTGCCAAACTCCAAGTAGTTCTGTGACCCATATTCCCAAAACACGATTACTAGTTCACCATCAAAACAATTAGTTTTTTAAGAAAGCAAACTTGCTATAACTCCATGTAGTCTTGCCTTATTACTTAACCACTTTTGAGACATGCAGGCTTACTTTCTTGGACTTTGAACCCACATCTCTTATTTATAGGAATGAACACTAATGCTGAGTTAAATTACGTTCTGGGACAAGGCTGGATATTCCTCTGTTCTTCATGAGGAAACTGCTTCTTTCTGCACAGATCAAGTAAATTCAAGAATTAGCAAGAAACCCGCACCTAGTAATCTGGATATTCACTTGGAGAAGTGGACTAGGAGTTTCATGTTCCTATTCTGGTGAATATTTAATATATTAATTTAATACTTGATCTACCGGATAATTGGAAGACCAGTGTGTTTATATGATAGTCTCCAGAGGGGTTTTTGTCCTCAGAGAGAAAGGGCTCTTTGTTAAACTCACATATAATAATCAGGACCTCCTATAGGACTTTCTAATGTTTATCTTAGCAAGACATCATCATATGGATGTGATCTTGGTCAGCTTTTGGAGCTAGATCTGTAAAGCAGATATTGGCTCAGATAGTCCCATTGTATCTAGCAGATCTATCCCTGGTCAGTTCCCAGACTATCGTCCCAGCAGCAGTGAGAGTCAAGCAAGCCCAAGCCGCATCTTTTGCTCCTTGGGTTAGAAAAATGTTTGGCAGAGCCCCATAACATACGGCCCTGCTCAGAAACACCTACTGAGAGAAAGCAGACAATTCTGTTTACAGGCTTCTCTTCGCGACTCCCCACAGCACTCGGCAGACTCCCTGCGCTCTTCACATAACTACAGGTCTGAACAGGTGCCACAGCTTCTGGTGCATTTTACAAATTGGCAACAAGATAAGCTCTGCTGCCATCCAGACAAATTATGCCCTGGTCCAACATGTACTTCATCAAAGGGCTTGGTAGTCACTGCCGGGGATGTTTCTCATTATCTCATCCTTGGGGATGAGATCAATAGAAATCTTGGGAGATCAATAGAAATACAAGTGTTAGCAAACACTAGAGCCTAAAAGATGTCAAAAATCTTAATCATTGTTATTTTTTAATTTTGTAGACCCTTAAGTACAGCATAAAATCTTGGCTACAAAATAGGTCTTATGATTCACTGATTAATTTTATTTAGGATTATATCCCTGTGGAGAGGTTAGTGTGTGGCCAGATCGTGCTACTAATTACTTACTTTGAACATTGCCTCACATTCAACAGGCACATAAAGCAATATTTATGAATGTAGACAGGAAATGGCTAGTGGAACAGTATCCAAAAATGTTTCAGAGTGTTTTGGAGGTTTTAGACTCTGTTAAATTTATTAATATTAAGGAAAATGCTACTATATGGATCATTACATCAGAGCTGAGATAATAAAATATATCTGAGATTTGAGAAATATTCAATCTAATTGATATCAAGGAGGTATCTAAGCAAACTTCATTAAAGTGGGCAAGAGCAAGCCTAACTAAGGTAAAATAATAAAAATTGAAGGCAAATGTAATAGAAACCAGATAGTATTTATTCACTGTCAGATTTAATGCCTTATTATGAATATTCCTGAAGGTATAAAATTTAAGTGATGCATTAAAATTAGAAGAAATGTGTTCTTGACAGTAAAACTGCAGGTAGTAAATTTATCAAAATGTGTTCTTGACAGTAAAACTGCAGGTAGTAAATTTATCAGTGATACAAAAGTATAACTAGCCTGGAAGAGCAGAAGTCATAACCTCCTTCCATAGTCCTTGCATTGTTTGCATGCATCTTTTAAATATTGACTTTGTAAAATATTATCATAGTTTAAAATCCATTTATAGTTTTAAGACAACTTTTGCTACTGGTACTGTTCAGAGTTTTGCCTCATTTTACTGCTACTGTAGTGTTTCACTATTTGTTTTTCCAGTTTTCAGTCATTGATATCTTACACTTATTTTGCTGGTGGGTCAGGAAAGAAGAATGCTGTGAATTGATATACAGCAGATGTTCTTAGGAAGTCATGCAATTGTTCAGCTATCTCAGCAGTACTTTTTTTGCCCCCAGTATACGGTGGGCTCTCTCTTTGGTGTACATAATATGAGCACATTAGGCTTAAGTCAGGCGTTTACCACACACCATTCTGGGTATGTGATATCCCTGTGAGCTGGTGTGCTGAATATTTACAAAATAAATAGAATTCGCTTTGCTAAACCCTGAAAATTGTTATCACAAATACTCTTGATATTATCCCATTTATTTCCTCTTTTAATAGAAAAAATTCAAGTAGAATTTCCTGAGGTATCAGTCTTGAAAGAAGGAGGCAAATGACTTTTCCTTAATGTTCATTCCTTTAAAAGAAAAAGAGACGTCTGCTGTTTGATATATGATTGATATATATTCCTGTTCTATAAACCTGGAAGAAATGTTGCAGGAAATGATTTTTTCTATAGAGACTTTTAAAAAAGACTTTCATAAAAAGAAACATTTTCATTGCTTAATATCCATTAGAGGTATGGGCTCTTTCCGTGTTTAAGACAGTAATTTCCTTAATGGAAACAGTTACTTCACAGAAAACTGAGTAATTTTCAAGGAGTTCAGGTCAGAAATTCACATATGCAGGATTTTCTGGAATTATGATTAGGTTAACCACCCACATCATATCTAAAAGAATAGTTCTTTGCTTAGTTTAATAGCACGATGATCCATTTTTTATTTTAAAAGATAATCCTTATGTCCTTTTCTTTCTGAAATGGAAGAGAAAGTGGCTGAATAAGGTCACTGTGAAGGAACACAGAGTATATATGTTATTGTTTAACTCAAGTTCATTTTCAGTGGAAAGACAGCAGTAAGCCCGCTTATTTTGGCAGCACCTGGGGAAGGGCCTTTCCTAAATTCTGTGGAAGGGTTTTTGTGGAATCCATGTAGTGCAGTGTGCAGCTGCAGTACCAGCTGCAGATTGAGCCCTGGGTGGCGGGAGCAGAACTGCTGCCCCTTTGCACAACAAAGGGCACGGGGACCTGTGGGCCAGGTGACAGGGCACTCAAGAGACACAGCAGGAGCCGGGGACACCCAGATTTTCCTGTGCTTAGATCCTGAGGGTATAAAAGCCCAGGGGTTCCTTTGTTTGGGGTCCCTTCTTGAAGGCACCCAGCTTGAGCTGTTATTTTGCTATTGCACCAAGATTAAATTATTCTAGGGGTAGAGACATTTGAGACTCTGCTATGGGAAACCTGGTGTGACTGTGTGAGTGTGGGGGTGTAGCTGGGAAGGGGCCTCGGTCCCAGCTCTGGTGGTGCCAGAGTGACTGTGCCAGAGTGGCTCCTGGATGGTTGGACAGGGAGTTTTCCTTAGCAGTGTCTGGGCAGGCTCAGCATCCTTTAGGTGCAGGTGTCTCTGGTGTTTTTGGGACTTACCCACAGATTGCTGCTGATGTGTTCAGTGTCACTGAAAGTTGTGAAGAATGAAGGCTTTAGACAACCTTGGTAGGACTCACTCAAGGAATGGATTCTCTGTTTGCCTAGGGTAAGGACTGCAAACACAGGTGATAAATCAGGTTTTTGCTTGAAAACTAAAGATCTTGTCTGGAGCAAAGCAAGAAACACAAAATGAATAGTTTATGCTCATGTTATCAGCACTATAAAAAACTGATGAAGAGTACTTGAGCTGAAATTTTTTAAAAAAACATGTATTTTTTCAGTCATTTGTCTTATACCCTCTGTATAGAACGTAAGTGTGAGGGTAAGGTCATACAATTCCATTAACAAAACTATTTCCTAAAATGCTAGGGTTGGCCAGGATGGGCTTCAATTTCTTTATAGCTACTTGTAAGGTGCTGTGCTTTAGATTAGTGGCTAAAATAGTGTTGACTCAAAAAAAATCTTAGCAAATCCTCTAAGGAAATAACACTTAAAACATCCTTGTTTTGATTAAGACTGAAAGTCTCATCCTATATCTATATGTTGGTCTATTTTTGCGTGGCAAAAGCCTTGTGTTTCCACTAAGAATATAATAGATTCTTTTTCAGGAAAAAAAAAAAAAATTTGGTCCCATAGAAAGTATACCTTTCTATATGCCTACACACTTCAGATCAGAGACCTATCCAGGTGTAAAAAAACACGCTTTTGGACTTATTTTCAAGAAGTGCAAATACACTGCATTAAGCAAAATAATTCTCCAGTCACATCGTCTGAGCTTTGGTAATGTATCCTTTGAGAGTAATGAAAAAACCGTAATCTTTTGGGACTCAACAAATTAATATAAGAAAAAAGAATGGAAAATTTTTGTATACAGCACATTCAGTAATTAATAAGGCAATTTGTGCATCAAGGAAGTCATAACTGGTTCAGAAGTTCTCAATCATCTTATCCATCTGCCAAAGCATTACAAAAGTATTTTAACAGTTTCTGGAACTTGTCCTTACCAAACATTTGTCTTTCCATCTGCAATTAGATTTTTTAGGAAGTACCTTTCTTAATTAAGAAAATACTCATTTTATATTAAGAAAATACTCATTTTATATTCTCACAGATGATAAAATGGAGAAGATAAAAGCTGGTTTGATTCTTTTATAAAAAGTTGGAAGCAGTTCACTTGATCATCATCACTATCAGTACTTTGCTGTAATAAGAAATTTCTTCTCTTTATCTAAGTCCAGACTTCAGGATGTTCATTATGAAAACACTTAGCAGAGCAATATCTAGCTGGATGGAGATGGAAAGGTTTCTGTCCCCAATTGCATTTCTGCCTTGGCTAACTTGCAACAGAAAAGTTTTTCTAGTGATATCAGAGAAAGTACTGATGCAACAAGCTCAAAAAACTTCAGACCTGCATTGTTATAAAAAGCTTTCAGAAAGTAGCTGGGAAAAAGATAACAGACAAAACTTCAATATGTATGCAGAAGTAAGTATCGTAAATATGTGAAGAACTTTAAATTGTACATTCTCTTAGAAATACGTCCTTCAGTGTAAAAAAATCATGATACAAGTGTGGTTTGTGATAAATTTGTATTTAAATTTTAGATGATAAACACGTGAATATGAATGAAAATTCTTTAATAGTAGAATAATACTCAGTGTTGACAACGGGAATCCAGTTTTACTGCATAACATTTACTCGTGTATTTGGTCAATTTCCATAATCAACTAAAAGATGGTTAGAGTTACTTTCACACCTTTATGTTCAGAAAATGTTACCGTACATATCTATAGCTTTGATCAGATATTTTATTAACTGTTCAGACTCTGGAAAATATGTAGGTGAATTTGCTGGGTTGAATGGAGAAAACAGCAATTTATGCTTATTCTAGATACAGGTTTTAACCTGATTTGCTTTAAAAATTTGTGTTATGCTTATTCTTCTGTATCTTAGAAAATGTATACAGGTCAAACTTCTCCTTGTTTTTCTATGTTTTTTAAATATATTTGTTATAAGTTGTAAGTAACATATATAGCTAATATAAGGAAATAGTTCAAAAAGAACAATATACGTTTTGCAGGTGAAAAATCAATATAACTGAATATAATATACCAGCAGTGTATAGAGAAAATAGCTTTTTGGTATGCAAAATAATTACTTTTCGAAAAGATGGTGATATTCAAAAGTTCTGTGAAAGGATGTGTTGGCACATTTAAATGTATTTAGAAGTTAGGAGTAATCACCCTGTGGAAAATACTGAATTTTACAGTATTCTCCTTTTCCTGTTTTAAGAGCTTAAGGAATAACACCAGATTTGGCAAGTATTTTGCTTCCATTTCTTTCCTTTTCATTTTTTAAAGAAAGAAAGAATCTGAAATTCAAGACGAGTAGTTAAGAAAAAAATAGTAGTCTGTAAAAGTAATGCAAAGAGGTTATTTTAAAGTATATGTTCCCAGAGTATAGCTATTGAGAGTATATCAAAGGCATGCTGCATTTCTCATATCAATTTATAGGATACATTTTACAGAGTTATCATTTCCCACTGACTCAGGGCTAATTCCTCAACAACTCTTTCACTTTACAATAAGAATCTTACCGCTGAGTAGTTCTTATATTTGGACTGCTGTGTAAGTAGTACTTTTTCTAGACTCACTTCTAATCCCATAAATTCAGTATTATTCATCATTATGATGCTCCTGCAACAAGCATCAGAACCTCACGTGCATACTGGACATTTAAAGTATCCATGAGCTGACTTTAGGTGATAGAAATGTATATATTGAAAATCTGTGAAACTGGATTTTAGAGCTAGAAATTACATTTTTCCAGTATACTTGTATTCAGTATTCATGGCTATTCCTGTAATTCAATGCCAAACAACTCTATTTTCAATGAAATCAGAATGGAACCACTGAATTTGAAGGTGAATACGTTTCTTCTCTTTTTAAACAATGAAACAAAAAAGTTCAATAAAAATCATTATTTTTAATAATACAAAAATTATTAATATTTTTATTTGTGTTCTTTACCAAGCATAAATATGTATTTTTGCTGTGAAGACTTATTAAAAATATGCATTCATGGATGATAAAATGGAAAATTAATTTCACTTGACTGTATTGTGCAGGTCATAGGAGAATGCTAGTTTATACAGATGGTGGTCAAGGAGAAATATGTGTTAAGGAGAATTTGAATTCTTGATTTTACAATTTTGGTAGTTTTGAAGTCCTTAGCATGAGTTTTATTAATCTGTGATCTGTGCCAGGAAATCATACAGAGGTTTTTTTTTTTTTCTAAAAGCCCTGGAAGGAAATGGTGGGTTTTGATTGGAATTCCAAGGTCAAGAGAATCATTCCTCTTTATTGCATTTTTTTCCCCTAAGAACAGCTTAGGAGGAGCTGCAAGCATCTCTGTCATCTCTAAAGCTTTAATACAGCTATTTGTTTCAGGCAGTTAATATGTAATTCATCATATGCTTTCTGTAAATTAATTTTTATAGTAAGTGTTTGGAAAATGTGTTAATAAAAGTACTGGTATTGATAATGAGAATTATTTGATAATTTACTCATAGAGTTACCTTGTTCTTATTTAGGACCTTGATGATTGGACTTCAGCATTTTTGAAATACTAAGCAAACTTTTTTTCATAAATAGGTTGTCTGAGGTCTTTAAAAGATCGGTTTAGAATGAACAGGATTTTTAGGAAGGTGAAATTTAGGAATTTTCAGATTCCCTCTCTCTGAATCAAAGCTGAAGAAGTAAGTTGGCTGGCATTTCATTTTTTTAGAGGGAACCTCTAACATGGGTAAGTTAAAGTATGAAGGAATCCACAGAGGGCTTCACTTTACTTTAGGAAAGTCTACTTTTGAATTATCTGTTACATTGATAAACATCTCTGTCACACAATAAAAATCTTTTTCACTTAAAGGGCAGTCAGGAATTCATCATAGCTGAGCTAACTCCATCTTCAAGTTAAGACAGCCATAGAAGGCAATTTAACAGAATCAGTGATGTTCTTTCTTCTGATAGAAATTATAGCTCTGGAAGGTGTTGATAAAATTAACTATAGATTTGACTAGAAAATTGCTTGAAGCAACAGAAATATGGATGCATATGTATCTTTTTTTGCTATTTTCATTGTTTTCCTGAGGTGATTGTTAGCTTGAAACATATTTATGTTACCTGAAATATTTTGTAACCCAATTTTGTAACCCATACAGAGAGGATGTCTTGATGACTCACATTTGAACTCTGCCACTAGACAGAATGAGTTTGGTATTGGCTTTTATTGAGTGAGTTCTTCTCTCCATCAGTCCTTTCACTCTGAGATCTTTTGAAAGTCCTACATTGTCTCTACATTCTGAAATCTTAATAGAAGGGTTATTGGATAAAGTATATTTTTCAACTGTGCTTGTCTTAAAGAAAATAGTTTCCATCAGCTGTTCCAAAGTGCATTCTTTAGACTTTTAATGATGCCAGTCACATATGTATTTTCTGCCAAAAATTAAAAAAGGAGGCAAAAGAGACTTGATAATCTGGGCACTGACGTTTTGATGAGACAATTCTCTGTAATCATGCAAATAACTATTTGGCTGACTATTTTGGATGAAGTAGCTTGTTCTCCACCTGTTAAATGGTAAGCCAGGATGGCACAAAAAAGGAATTCTTCCCACTTTGTGTCACCACAGTTCAGTGGAAATACTGTGTCACTGGTGTTTGCATTTTACTTTACTGATACTCAGTGGTCTTTTTTTCAAGCTTTCTGCTGCAATAAAAATGCCTGTCAGAACCCTCACTTTTTTTCAAAGATAAGCTAATACTAACATAAGAGTATAAAATTACTGACTCTCTTTGATGTGTCTCAGAGTAGCAATTACAATTGTTCTAGTTTAATAGTCAAATGATAGACGAGACGGAATCCATTAGGATTCCACGCTTATGAAGAATATCTTAAACCATGTTGTACATTGAATTTTCATTATAATCTATATCATAAGGCTGGTGAAATTTTCTGGGCTCTATACATCAGCTTTGAAGAAATACCTACAAGATTTTATTTCAGTCAAGACTTCCACAACAGGACATACACGTAATGCCATTCTGCTGGTATGTTTAGCTTTTCCTCTTTCAGACAGTTTTTGCTAATGTAGAAAACATATTTACATGTTCTGCTGTAGGGGTCTTTTGCTAACACTGCTTAGCTATGATTTATGGATTTATGGTTTATATCGATAAACTATGCTACATTCATTTTTGTGTTTTGTTTTCTTAATTAATCAAGTCTTGTTTACTAGAAATTACTAATAACTTTGGAGAGCTCATCTTTTCTAATCCAAAAAAATTACTTAAATGATTTTACTTCATTAGCACCTCTCTCACTATCCCAGTTAAAAAGTATTTTTGAAAGCTATAGGTATACCAAATACATATCCACAATAACTGTAGCAAAGCACAGCAAGACATCTTTCCTTTTGCACTCTAATAACCGTCCAGCTGCCCTTACTTTCAGACTACAGCAGACTCTGATTAAAAACCTGAAGCTTATTTATATTTCAAACAGTTTACTCCAAGTTTATCTTAGCACTTCCACTGCAGTTACAAACTTGGGAGTGTGCTCCTGGAAGACCGCTGCCATCCCCGCCCAGGGGTAGCGGTGCCTGCTGGAGTGCTGCTCTGCTGCCTTCTGTCTATCCTCTCTCCAGCCTGCTATGTAGACCAGCAATCTGTAGAGAAGGCAGCAAGCTGTGACAGCCATTTACTGTCCTGGTGCTGCTTCAGTTCCCTCTTATTTTTTTAGGATAATGGAACTACTGTCCAAGAGTTTTTAGCCTATTCTCACTTCAGAAAGGTAAGTGTTATTTTGGCCAGGCTGCTAGGAAGCCTCTTGAGCAGCCTAAGTATGTACTGCCGCTAAAAGAAGCACTTATTAGTTTAGTCCCACTTGTGTGCCATCACTTTTCTTTTGTTGGCACAAGCTTTTGTGCAGCTGTGTGTGGAAATGAGTTAGGCCAAGAATCTCAGTTAAAGTTAACACAATCAAGGAAACAAACTGAAATAGTTACTTTAAAATCCAGCTGATAGGTCAGGTCGGATAATACTTACAAGTGCTATGATCAGAGCCTTTCCAAAGGAGAATTATTCAGTACCATCCATCATATGTATTTTCAAGATGAGACCTTGTTAGGATGCCAGGTCTCATATGAAAGATTGCTTAGATCCTAAGTAGTGTTCGTGAAATGAATGATAAGTCTCCAGTGGATGTCAAATCTATTAAATATTAAAAACCTGTATTATATTAAAGCGTATATTCAGCACCAGATGTAAAGAACAGATTTTAGGAGAACCATGAACACTGAACAACCTGTTTTTATGTTAATTCATGTACATTGTTCCTCTCTGAAATCACATTCACAAAGGAAAAACAACCTTTTAATACTTAAGGGGAAAAAGCATTAAAAGCTTTGGAGCACTTCACAGGCTAATTGTTTGGAGCATTTCACACTGTAGTTCCACCTTTTTATTCCTTGTGAATCAAAAAATGTGATTCAACAGATGTGTTTCCTTCTCTGTAGTATTTTCAACACTGAAACACAAGCCAGATATTTGGTCATATACAAATACGTATTTTTTATAAAGAAAAGTTTTTTTGTATTATTTTCAGATCTAATTTTAGAAGAGAATACTCCTTGTACTGTCAAGACCTCAGTCCAATGTCAGTTAATTAATATATAGAGTTAATATTCAACTCTATATAAGGCAGATGTCCTATATTTACCTCATACAGAGTGTATCCAAACCAATGAACAGTTTATACACATCATGCACCAAATAAGTAATTCAGCAGATTTCTTAGAGTGTCACCCTTTACTTTGCTGTTTGTGTAGTACACATCACAGTGGGGTGGGTTTTCCATTCTGTGTATAGTAATAAGATGGAATGAGAAAAAGGCATTCTTTGGTATTTTCCAGACAGAGTATGGAGTTACCTGAAAAGATTTTAATGCCCCCATTCAGATTGGCTACTCTGCACCATCACACAGAAGAAGTAAGATGGCCACTGAATAAGTGCTTCGATTTACAAAGTCCTATGATGAATTTATAATTATTTACACCTCAGCTGTCTTATATCCTGCCAGGTCTAAGCTGTAAGGGCCTGTTTCAAAGCAGCAGATTTATGTTTCTTGAATGCACATATGACAGAAAGAAACCCTGACCATGTATTTGGTTGAATTATTCCTTTTGTCATCTGCAGGCTTTTTCATTAACAGTGGTCTTCAAGACAGGACTTACTGTTATTTTCTTCTGACTCACAGAATCACAGAATGTTCTGAGTTGGAAGGGACACACAAGGATTATCGAGTCCAGCTCTTAAGTGAATGGCCCATACAGGGATCAAAACCACAACCTTGGCATTACCAGCACTCTGCTTTAACCAAAGGAGCCCATCTCAGGGTCGAGTGACTCATGTGAATGATGACAGGAATAGGGGCCAAAAAAGTCTTGATCACTCATTCTCTGAGGTAAGGAAAATATTCAGACGTGGGTTGTGTAGTTATGGTCTCCTCGCTTATGTTTTTTAAAAAACTGCTGGTGAATTATTTTAATTGTTTATATCCCAACCAAATGAGTATCGTATTTTGTTTTTTTAAAATAGCTGCAAGTTTCTGTGTATAAAAATAGTATTCCCTAATTAAGAGACTTGTGTCATTCAAAATTCTCAAGCCTGAAATGTCTTTCTGTTTTTCCAAAAAGCTGAAATTATTAATAGAACCTATTGGCATGATTTTGTGATTTGCTGGACCAACATTACTGAAATTTGCTTTCAGTAAAGATTTTATTTTTGGAGATGGTAATTAATTCACTTGCTATAATGTCTGTATTTCAGTGAAACAGAATTTCAAATGGCTTTCATTACTTTATTGATCATCTGGAAATGAATATAGCAGAAAGAGTCACTATTTTTCAAGACTGAACAGAAACTACTGATGTTGCTCAGCTGGTGATGTTGGGATCGATTACGTATCATTAAATTGTCTTTTTAAAATGAAAGATACTAATGCCATTTTAGATACCATCCTGAATTTCCACCTCATTTGAGTTTTCAACATTAATTAATGCCATCAAGGCACACACTGACAGGTAGTGCTAGGAGGTAAGGAGACTTGTTAATATTTCCCAGGTACTGATGTGACTTGGCTAAAAGTTTTGTGATCTTTCAAGTTTATAACTGGCAACAAGCTCAGACTGCCAAAATTACTGGGAGTTCTTTGACATCATCAGTGATTAACTGTGGATTCCATAGGGTTGTGCGCTTTTGTGATTTTGAAAAGTTTCACCTTCAATTTAGTGTCACAACAACGCGGTGACTAATTTAAATAAATTTACCAAGCTGCACCATGGACACTGATTGTTTCACAGCATCATTCCGAGAGCTAGCACGAAGCGCTTCTGGGCAGTTGCCTTATGCTACCAACCTTTTACCAGCCTTTTTGAGTTATTTCAGTGTGACCAGACACCTGCTGGCATCTCAGATAAGAATAGGAAGGTCTCAAATGGCCGTTCAAGAACAACACATCTGCAGAAAAGCCCTGTATCTACCTCACTGGTTTTTTTCAGACCATGTGATTCCCAATCTTTTTAAGAAGAAAAAGTTCATTATAGAACTTTACTTGGGAAGAGCCATAACATTGGAGATAGTAAAAGTGTAATTCACTAGTGGTTCTTTACAACTTCCCCTTACAGAAAAAATTGTAAGGTGGCTCAATTAGTCCTACCTCTCCAGAGCGCTAGTGATTGATATTTGCAGTTTCTCACAGTATGAAGAGCACTTTTTTATTTTTCATTAAACCTTATACAAACATAATAAAGAAAAACACCTCTGATGACCAATCATGCAATTGACTTGTTACTGCACTTAGGATTTCTGGTAGAAAATGCTCTGATTCTTCTTATTTCATTCTTGTTTTGTTGTGATGTGCTGTTTTAAACAACAATTGAAATATGTCATTTGGATGCAGATTGTGGTAAAGTCCAGGCTAACTTTATATATCTGGGTCTGGATTCAGCAAAACTCCTCTGGGAAGCTGTGAAGTGGAATGCAAAAGGGAGAGAACTGCAGCTGCCTAATGCTGTGATTTCCTCCTCTCTGTAGGGTTAGTCTTGGGTGGAATGCATGATGTTGTATCCCATATCATCCAGGCATGAATTTTGTGCCTTTCTGTGCCTTTAAACTGAGCCTGAGAGGGGAGAGAAAGAAAAAGCTGGACAAACTTTTTCAAAACAGTTCTGTGTTTCAAGGTCACTACTTTTTTTCCTGCACTCAGCGGCTGCAGGGAGATAGCTGCTGCTGCGGCGGGGCAGAGGAAGCCCCCTTCTTGTTTCTTCAGCCAGTTTTTTTTTTTTGGCTCTGTTTCTTCAGAGAGAGACGGAGAGTTAAGCTTTGTTCTGGGACTTCATTTTTTTGTATTTTTTTTTTTCCTTCTTCTCTTCTGGACTGTTTCAGCAACGTCAGAACACATCAGGAGGGCCTGCCACCAAGGCCCCGGGTGTGGGCCCAGGCCGATCCCTTTCTGAAGAGGAGAGAGAGATACCACACCCAAGGAAGGACTCTAAAATCTTCCCAGGTTTCCTCTCCCCAGCGAGAGGTTTTATTATTTAGCACTATTGTTCTTTTCCTGTGTGTTTGTTAAATAAATAGTTTTTATTCCTCTTTCACTTTCCTCCGAGGAAATATTTCTTTCCAGAACCTGGTGGGGGAGGGGCGGCTGTAACCTGCCTTCTATCAGAGAACGTTCAAATTCGGACGTTCCTCCAAATTTGTCTCCAAACCGGGAGAAAGCTGTATCTTGCTCTGCAACATCCTGCTACTCCTTGTCTCCTCCTGAACTAGAACAAGGCAGTGGGACAAAGCTGCACACATTGGAGGCAAAGGTAGGGTGAAAAGAGCAGAACATGCTCCTGATGCAACCAGCAGCTCTGTCCACTTTTTACTATTTCAGAGAGGCCTAGGAATTCACGAGGTGAATTTCTCATTACAACTCATGAAGTGTTGCTGACTTCAAGGTTGGAAGGATTAGTGGTCAGTATACCAGTTCAAAAAAGTACTATATGTGCTTTTCTCCTTCTTGCATGTCTTAGTTGACTATGCAGACATAGAAATGAAATAAATGTGGTTGCGAGTGCACGCAGTTACCCATGCCATGGTCTTGTAGAATTTGAGCATTATGGATTGAATTCCATATCATTACTCAGCTTTTTTTTAAAACACAGAAACTCAGCTGTGATAAAACGGTAAACCTTCATTTAATAATCTTGGTTTTTTCCTGGGACAGGTTTTTTAGTGCCTGAAGAGCTACTCAGGGAGCCACGTATGTAAAAATTTTTAGCTTTCACAAGACATAACTAAGAAATGAACACTGATTTATATGTAAATTCTGTTCAAAATTCTCAGAAAAACTTAATCCAGTAGGGAATGTATTGCTAGGAATTTTGTCATAGAATCATAGAATGACCTGGGTTGGAAGGGACCTTAAAGACCATCTAGTTTCAAGCCCCCTGCTCTGGAGGGGGAAAACTTTTACTAGACCAGGTTGCTCAGAGCTCCATCCAACAAGGTCTTAAACACTTGCAAGGATGGGGTATCCAAAACTTTTCTGGGCAACATGTTTCTGTGCCTCACCACCCTCACAATAAAGAATTTCTTCCTCATGTCTTATCTAAACCTACTCTCTTTCTGTTTGAAGCCATTCCTTCTTGTCCTTTCACTACATGCTCTTGTAAAAAGTCCTTCTCCATCTTTCTTGTGGTATTCATCATCATGTAGCATTTAAAATTCACAGCATTGACTACAACTCTCATTATAAGATGTGACATTTCATGTTTGTCCACATAATAAATTACTGTGTATGTTTTAATTGTGAAAATGTCTATGATTTTTCATGACTGTTGGCTGCTCTCTCTTCTACTGCTTAAGTGTGCACCAGTGTGTGAGAAATGTAATTAGGAAATTACTAAGTCTAAGTTAGCAAACTATATTTCTGAAGCAATCAACACTTCATAGAGCAGAGTAATTTAATGTAGAAACCCAAAACTTAGTGTGAGACCTGTCAGTAGTGGTTTCGTCTCAAACTGCTGACTTGCTGCAGACAGTGACATCTAAAGATTAGATAGCTGGGTTATCTTCTCTGCTGGCTTTCTTTATAGCTTTAAACTATTCCTGTTTTTGTCCTCCTCTCCTGAATAAATGTAGATGCGTATCAGCTTTTCTTTCTCACAGTTTGTT
Organism: Eulacestoma nigropectus; assembly: GCA_013397775.1. Classification (NCBI taxonomy): domain Eukaryota; kingdom Metazoa; phylum Chordata; class Aves; order Passeriformes; genus Eulacestoma; species Eulacestoma nigropectus. Next base: position 1,772,652 of record VZTE01005667.1, on the reverse strand, counting down.
GCTACAGACTTCCATTTTAATAGCAAATTTAGAGTGGGCCATTTCTAGTGCCTAGTTATCAGCAACATTTTTTGTTGGTTTCTGAATCACTGCTTGCATTGCCAACCAGAGCGCTGTCTTTAAAATCATACATCCTTGACATATATAATTAATTAGCTTGGAGGAAGATGGTTGACTGAAAGCTGCACAGGTTCAGGAAAAAAGCCCATTACCTGGCAAATACTCAACCTAATTGACCTAACAAAGCAGGAGAAATGAATCATGCTTCCAGCTGCTTCTCCTGGAATCATGCTGCCATCTGTGTCTCTGGTTTTAACTGGGTTTAGTGTTTTCAGTTTTCCCACACAAGTGTCAAATACCTTTCTGTTGAAGGTCTGTCTCCTTTTTTTTTGACAGTATGTAATTGTCCACCAGGAATGAAGGACAAGAGGACCAGCTTTCAGTAGGTGGAAAATAGATTGAGGAGTTTCAGCAATGGTGTTGACAATGGATCTGCAGAAGTGCATGTAGCAGATGACATTCTTAAAAGGGAAAAAACCCTGTAAAATATTTAGAAGGACAAGTTGCATTCCAAGCAATATTAGGCATTTGAATTGGGCCTTTGTTGACTGAAAATCACTAATAATATGAATTTATTTTAATTCAAATATCAATCTCTGTTTTGAAAACCACAGATATTTTAAAATATTGAATTCAGTCCTCGATTTAAGATTTTTTTTTTTCAAGTAGATCATGTAACTCATGAGCTGGAAAAATTTATACAGTAGCAAATAACTTGGGAAATGCTTCAAATGAACTTCTTGCAATTTGGTATAACTTGAACAACTAAATTATTTCTACCCTAATTTTGTTGTTTAGAAATGGTGTTCCCCAAATTAGTACTGCCACTAAAAACCCACAAGCCCCTCCCCTCCTCTGACAGAAAGCACAAAAGGCAGAGACGATGGGTTGAGGTAAGAGCAATTTACTAGAAACAGAAATGAGATTCAACAAAAAGTAACAGTGGCATAATTAATAGCAGAAGTATATAAAAAGAGAGGGATATTCACATGCAAAAATGCTCATTGCAGAACCTCAGGTGACAAGGAACAGTGGCAAAGAGCTTCCCTCTCCTGCCATGGCCTTCTCAGAAGTAAATGTCCCTTACCCCCACCCCTGGAATGAGGTAAGGTGGTATAAAATAACAACCTGGCCATGCCTACACGGCTCCAGGCTCTGCCCCCTCATGGCTAGTACAAAAAATTCATTCTGTCCTAGCTGGAATCAGGACAACTAAGTATATTTTTTTCTGTTTGAAAACTAGATATATTGTAGTGCAAAAAAGAACTTTAGTCTTCATAGAAGCAGACGTGTAAATTACTTTTCTGAAATATTTTCACAGATTCACAGAATATTCTGAGTTGGCCACTCTTATTATGTATTCTAGTATCACACAAACAGCACTGGCTGTTCCTATTTTCATAACCCTTCATGTGAGGAAATAAAATATGATGGATCTGTTCTACATCTTCACATCTAGCAACATGTAGGGAGACTGGAAAAGTGTCTGGAGAAACAAACTTGGAACTGATAAAGGCACTTAGTGCACATTTCTGCTGAAGATGATCTTGTAAGTTACTGGACAGATCCTTTGAATCCTAACCTCTCAGGGTAGAAGTGAGGAAAAAAAAAAGTAACAGGATTCTTTACTTTAGTCTTCCAATGCAATTAAGTGAAAGAAATGTTCATGGTTGAAAGAAGTTACTTCTAATTTGTTCTTTGCTTTTTACTTCAGGCCATATACAAAAATAGTAACTCAATCTTGCAAAATCTGTTACTATACTTTGAATCTACAAAGACAATTTAATAGGAAAAAAATGAAGTTCTCATTTCTTTATCTTGTCTTGAGCACAACACCTCAGCGTCAGATGAATGTACAGTTGCTTTAAGGCAGATTTCTAGTAATAGTTGCTGCATTAAAATATTTTTAAAATTTGGTTTTTATATTTCCTTATAAGTATGAATTATTGTCTATGAAGCATTCCATGAAAATAAAAAGCATTTTCTTTAGGTATTTTCATTAAAATTTGTGCTCTCACTTATAAGGAGTCAGTTTGACGTCTTGCATAGCAAGAGGATATGCTATAATACAAGAGTGTCATCTAGTGAATGATTTGGGTGAAGGACAAATGCCTCAGTAGTAGTCAGATTGTGAGTCATACTATAAGTACAGCTGATTAGCCAGCAGGAATACTCAGAACATTTTAAAACTTTCCTTCAGATCAACACTAAACATTAAAAAAGAATTATTTGAAAACTGTACTATTAAAAGGAAAAGGGTAATTTGACATTTACTGCTTCAACATGATACATATACTTCCTTAAGACCTGTTAATCTCACGTACTAAAACAGTTCAAACTTCCAGAACTCATGGAGTAAATGCGAAGTAAATTATATTAGAAAGTTAATTGGAAGCTTTCTTTTTCTAAAAGAAGCTTAACCCTTATGTGAGTTGTTGAAAACCTTAGTCATTAATTTGCTTTACTTAGGAAAAAAGAAACAACTGTTTTCTGCAGACAGGTCTGGAAAAAAACCGAAAACATGGAGAGCGTTTTTGTTAAAGGATCTTTTATGCCTTTACAAAAGTTAGTTAATTTCTGCAGTAGTCTATTTTAATAATGATGCCAACACATTATATCTGCAGTGGAATAAAAGATTTAAGGTGATTGCGAGTTATGTGTCTTCTCATTGTTTGGTATTCAATACATCAGTGATTTATCAGGAAAGATAATCAGGAAATACTTAGGAAATTCTAGCTGTAAATTACTATTCCTGATAAACAGACAATTTAGTAGGGAGAAGGAGGTATTCAACTGCATGTGAAAAACAAAAATCTATACTAGGCAGTGATTGTTGATAATTTTTATCCTACAGGTAGCTAAAGATTAGAGTTGGGGGGTAGAGGGGTGGAAAAAAAGGATATTTTGATTATCATGCCTTTATTTTTAATTACACTAAAAGAATTCATGTCAGGTTTTGATTTTACATGTGCATATAAAAGTACTGATAAAAAGAACTATAAAAAAGAGCAGAAATTTGAATTTATTAGACTTCTAATCTGAAAAATTAAAAAAAAATTAATTGTAATGAAATGAAATTTTCAGCTGAGACATCTCAACTGATAGCAAATCCTATTATTATCCTGACCATGAGAATGGTTTATCTGATTAATTTCAGCTGTTCCCTTATATTCTTAGTTGTAATCATTCCCTGTCCCTTTCTCTAGATTCCTTTCAGTTATAGATTCCTCTTTTAAACTCAAGTTATATTTTTTTTCCCAGTGCTGTTTGCCTTGTCTATTTTTTATAAGATACCCTTTCATTTTCAAAGCCATCTGCTTTTCTTATCTTTCCTTTCATCCCCTAAGTACCGCATTTTAAAATTATTGTTGTAGGGGAAAATAACAGCAAAATACAGTAGCAGTTGTGGAAATAAAAGCTGTTAAAGAAGACAAATGGGTCTCAGTAAATGCTTCACTCCTAGCTAAGTTTTTGGTGTGAGTTTATGGATACCAGCTACAGGTTCAACACGGTTCTGGTCATCTGGAGCATGGAAATGCTATGCTTTGAAAGTCTATGGGCTTGAAAATATGCAGAAAACAGAAAACTACTCTTTTCTGATAATTATAATGATCCTGTTTTTTAAAAACCTTTCAGCTTGTCTTTAGTTTATGTGTCCTGATTCTGATTCTTTCCTTTGTAAGTATTGTCAAACTATTTCATTAATTATCCAAAAAGTGGAAGGTATTTTGTTATCATAATAAAAAGTCATATTCCATTCTCTATGTAGTATATGGCTCTAAAACTTGAGCCCTAACTTGTTGAAGCTGGAAATACCCTTCCATAATTCAAGATACGAAAATTCTTTTATGCTTTCTTACTTTATTCATGAAGGAACATTTTTTCTAATTATGATCATTAAGGATCATCCCTTCAGAGAGAGGGTCACTCTTGGGCAATGCTGACAACAGCTTGTCCTCTGCTATTTTTCAGACCGTTTTCACCCCTTGCTTCTTACTGTAATGGCTTATATATGTAGTCATAATCTCCTCCTTCAGGGAATATATCTCTCTTCAAATGTAGGAGGCAAACACTGTGCAGTCATACAATCAAGTTTGCCTGGAATTAAAAAGGAAGATTTTAAATTGTACTATTAAACTCATGCATAAAACATAGAAACCTAGCTCTAAACCAAAATACACTCTGAGGACACCGTCAGACGCACTGTAGCAAGATCTATCCCGCTATACTGCCAACATGGCAGATTTCATTCCTCTTCCTAAACAAAAACCCGTATAGCTTCTCTGAGTTTTGAATGTGCATTCTTTTCCCTTAGTGTGTTGTAAATAAACTTGGAATATTTTAGGTATATCACTCTAAAAATTGCATCTGCTTGCACTCGATTTTCTTGCCATCTGCCATATAGATTGCCATCTCTTCTAGAACAATAGCAATCTATTTACTGGTTTCTTTCTTATGGTGCTAAGTTTCCAACTATATTTTCTTTTGTACGCTGGCAGCATGCTCAGAGCTGCATTTCCTGCCTGTTAACAATCTTTAGAAGATGAAGAGTTCTCTGGCACTACACTGAGACAGCCCTAGTTCAGACATTTGTGGAAAAAAACCAGCAAGGCAGTACTGCTCCAGATGTGATATGTTCCTGCAAGTCCTGCAGCTCTCTAGGGACCACAAGGCCACCATGCAAGTAGATGGCCCTCAGCAAGAGGCAAACGATGAGCAGAAGCACCTAAACTACTGTGACGCAAAGACTTTGCCAAAACAATGGGAATAGTACAAAAAAAGTCCCCATTTGGAACCATTTTGATGGGCTTCCATGTGCTAGTATTAAATCATTAGCTGCCCGGATCAGTCTGCTGGATTGTCTCCTAACTTCTTCCATCTGGCCATCAACTGGCCTGTTAGCCCTTCTCTGGGACAAATAACTGCCAGGCTTTCAGAATTAGGAGCCAGATTCTCTTTCAACAGCCATACTGAGCCCTCCTACTTACACAGCTGTCAGTATTTATGGCACCCTCTTCCCAGGTGCTTGTGGTGGTAGTTACACATAAAGGAGATTCCTTTGAAGTATTTGGGGGTGTGTAGTGTTCTAGTTGTTTAGGTTCTGGCTTGTTTAATCCTTGTGGAGAACTAGGAATCCAAGGCTCTTCCAGCAAAATCTGAGGAGAAGGTTCAAAACAACTTAAAGCTACTTGGAGACTGAGGAGAAAGAAATAGGATAGCTTCTGCTAAGAGGCTAGTGCCTGTGCTCTCTCAGCTGTACCCAAAGGCTGTGCTTGTGTGATCAAGTCACCGTTAACAGCAACTTTCCTCTAGGTAAGTGCCACCCATCCCAGTGAGAGGGGACATGCTTGCTCAGGGAGTTTGTTTTTCCCAGACGATTAACTCCTGCTCAGTTCTTGACATAGTCATAGTTTCTAACAGCGTGTGTGAATAATCTTGGCTAGCTCATGAAAATAAAAAAAATGTTGCGTTAAATTTCACTTCTTTTCAATTCTTTATAGTCAATTGCTTTTAAACACCACTCCAGCTGAGGTAGTTCCTTGTCTTGAAGCTTACACATTTATCTCTGTTTCCAGGAAACTGAGACGATAGAAACATTAAAACAGATTGGATTCAGAATAAAATTAAAGTATCATCATAAAAACAGTCTTTCAGAGTAGATGATATTTCAGTGACAGCGTCATTCCATTGCCATTTTATTTTTTTGCTACTAAAGTGGAGTGAAAATGCCCCCCTGGTATGATGATGATGCAAAACACAAGAAAACATGAAGAAATAGTAAAAATGCAAGGGCTTTTTAATGAGAAAATGTAATTAAAGACTTCTACTTATAATACTTCAATTCTGCGGTGATTGCAAACCTTTAAAATGCTACAGATTTGAGAAAAATATTAATTTCCTAGAAATAAATTAATTGGAATTCTTTGAACCACACTTCTATTTGAAGGATACTTTGCTCTGCTGCTTTTTAAGCATGGAAAAAGAGAATTGTAAATCATTTTCCCATTGTTTGGACTAAGTGTTAATGATGCTGGCACTTTCATGTCTTCACTCTTTCCTCTGGTGACCAGTTTGTTTAAAAAAACCTGGGCTCAGATAATTAGTCTACTTAAGGGAAGTGTGCAATATATGCACAGTGGGAAATCCTGTAAAAAGAGCAGCTGCTGACTTGAATAAACTTGCCATTTAAAATATCTAATTTTCTCCTCTGATACACACACAACTTTTCAAAATGAAAAATTACAATACCTGTATTTACATAAAGTACCATGGAGCTTTTTTTTATGGAATAGAAAATTATGCTGGTAAACTAAATAATACCTTAGAATTGCATCTTAGGAATTGGAATAAAGTGTAGTTCAACTGCAGCAACACTGTCAGATGTAAGTTTCATACAGGGGACTGTATAAGATACTTTCAAGTTTGAGGTCCTTTAAGACTCATGATTTTCCCTTACAGTTGCCTAAGTTATGTATAAATATCTACTGTTCTCAATTTTAGCTGGACTGATTCCCTTTTGAAGCTTTAGTGAAAAGCACACAGAATTATGTTAAAAATGTCCAGGTTCCTATTTTTTTTCTCCCCTGCTCCTTTTCCCTGTAGAGTGACTTCCTCTCTTAAGACTTGTGAGCGGTGTTAGTGCCGCTATTGCTGTTCCTGGTGTAGCTCTGCAGCTGCAGAACAAGCTTTAAGCTGAAGACCTGGTCCTCTTAGGACATATTTCTGCAGCTGAGTTTTGAATACTGCCAATATCCTTACAGGAAGGTATGCTGTCATGTGCTCTACTTTAAGTATTTTTAAGAGTGTGTTGAACATAAGTTTGGAGTAGAGGTCTCCTGAGGTCTTTCCAACCTCGATTATCCTGTGATCTGAGGAATGTTGCTTTTGAGGAAAAGAATTTCACACTTCATGAAATATTTGTATTTTTCATGGTCTTGAAGATCCGTGGAGTGCTTAATTTTTTTTTTTTTATTTCTAATCAACAAAACCACATTTATTAAAATGCATTTCATACATTTCATACATTTCAGTTTGTCTGGTCAGAGCAAATATTTTTCAAGTTTTATCATTGTTTTTTATTTAACGAGTTGCATAAAACTAAGTACATTGTGGCTGGTTTTACTTTTAATCCATGAAGGAAACTAGATGTGGTTGAATCCTCAGTCTGGGAGTTTTTTTGCCACATCAATTAGCTTTAGCCTAGAGGTTTTCAACTTCGTATTTACCATTCTACTAGTCTAATATGGGAGGCTCTGGACTCAAAGAGTTCATGTCCATCAAAATGCTTCATATAGATGTCTGAAGGAAAGCATGTTTTTCTCCAAGAATCTAGACATCTGTGAGGAATTTATATAACTCAGATTACACGGAAATACGCAATAGTGCATCTGAAATGGGTCTCAGTATGTATTTCTCACATAAACTTTTTTCTTGTTCTGTATAATCTCTTCTTAGTTCTAAGATGAAATATGACAGTTTATCATGTCTGTTTAAAACGTTTGGGTTATCCTTAACTAATAGCCTGAAATATTTAACATCCATTACAAAACTAAAAGGCCTCAAATTTTGTCTTGTTTTTCAACAAGTAACATTTCAAATAAATAGCCTTACTAAATAAAAATTGATCTCATGAGAATTCCTTCAATCAATCATCCTCAAACTGACTTAAGTAAAAAAACCAAAGAAGATAATTTAAATCATAGAACAATTTCAGTTGAATGAAATCTCCAGAGGTCTTTTGGTCTAGAGCCAAATTTAAATTCAACTTTTTGCCAAAGGAATTTGAGCCTTACATTTATTAATGAATCTAAGCAGCAGACTATTCTATCAGTTCAAAATAATCTCCAAAATGTAACATATATTACTACTTATCAAGTATATATTGATTTACACAAGGTGGGAGTGATGACTTGTGCATTTTATTTTTAAATGCAGACAGACTTTAACTCAATAGCAATTGTTCAAGAAAATTACTTTTTACAGCTTTTGATAAAGACAGACTGACATCTAATTTACAAAGATAATGGGATCATGCCTGGCTCATATGCCCTAAGTGCTGCTCTGTAGCCATTCCAAGCACTGGTAGATTCATGGTTTTTTGAGTTTGTTGCTGACTTTAGAACCTCTGTATTTTAAGATATTCCTATTCTCCAAGTGGTCATTTTCCTTCAACTGGAAAAAAAAGTCTGAGCTATACTATCTTTCTACTGAAAGATGATAGTTTGGATTAAGCTAATTCTTTATATTTTTAATTTTTTTCATAAACACCTTGGCGGGAGGAAAGTAGTTTTTTTGGTGATTGTATTAAAAAGTCATGGGGTTTTTTTGGTGTTGTCTTGTCTACATAAATACTTAATACAATCTAGATAAATAAATCAGCCACAACAGAAAAGAAACAAAGGCATTCTCTCTTTCAATACGAATTCACTTTTGTACCAGAATAAAATCAGCCTCTGAGTATAACTGTTCTCTCTTTCTATTCTTCTGGGAAGGGGGAAAAAAGGTTTTCCTGGTAGTGTGCCATTCTTCTAAGTTGTGATAAACCTTAGGAGCACCTCAATTTGAAAGATGTCTTTTCCTTTCAGAAACTACCTAAACAAGCTAAAGTCTGAGCATCTTGTCTTATTACTAAACTCAGATACTAAATGTTGGAAATTTACATAAAGTGCTGAATTTTCTAAGGCATGAATGTTGCAGGTGCAGGTCATTGAAAACGACTGACAGAGAGGTAGGAAATAGGTGTTTCTCAAAGAAAAGAGGAAGGAAATGAGAGAAACCGGATTTGAATGAAAAAGGTATACATAAGCCAAGCATAGCCAGAAATTTTAAATTTTAATTGATGAGGCTCTATTTATAGACTGCAAAATGGAAGTTGACTTTGAACTATAGCAGTAGTCTTAATTTTGGTGGTTTTGACATGTTGTTTGCAACTCTATTGCACTTCATGAAAAGTTACTTTGTGTTCTGTTTTAATGTATGTGTATAAAAATAATTGGGATATATTTGATAGTAATTTTAATTAGAAGATGAGTATTGCCCCTGAAAATCAAAAGGAATGTTGAAATTATATTTGCTAAGTCAAACTGGTATCATAACGTGTCTTTAAAGTAGGTTAATGAGGCTCTGGAAAAATCAAGAGATTTAAAGGAAGAAATCCATTTAGAAGGACAGACTTCCATAAAACCTTTTTCCTGAGTTAATAGTCATCATCTCTTCTCCAAAGAAACAAAGACAGCAACAAACCCAGAAAGTTTTCATAATTAAGAAAACTGATCTTTCAAAATGCATTCTGCAAATTGAGTGTTCTCATCTCACAGTGAGAGCCTTCCCACCTCTGGATTCTCACTCAGCCTAGAGATTTCAGTAGTTAACACATGCCTCTGTATTTTGTTGAATTGAGACATTAGGTTATACAAGGAGTGTTATTTGCATAAGTGCCCTCATAGCTGGTTTAGAAAACAGCAATTAAATATAGGAATATCCCGTGGATTTTACATTAAGTAGTGATGCTTTCCACAACGCACATGTAAATGGGTTATACTAAGTAAATGAGAAACAGCTGTTTAGTGGTTTGAAATGGATTTAAAGCCTAAGAGTGCAACTACAGACTCTCAAGACAACAGTCTATGGTATCTGCAAGTACTTTGACTTGACTGGGTAAATACTAGTTTTCTGTAAGATCCACAACAGCCTCAGAGATGACAGAAAGCCCCTTTTCCTAGAGGCCTAAAGAATATGGGCTTGAGTTTGTGTTTTGGATTCAAAAATGCAAAGAAGTGGCTGCACAGTGGCCAGCCGGAGGAAAGGACCACATTCTGGAAGAAAATGGTGATTAAGGGAGGTTTGTATACAAAGAATCTTATCTTATACTTGTTCTGAGTTGGCTGCAAAGTTGTTTGCAAGAGATGTCAGTGCTGCTGAGCACCACTTTAGCCATACTTTTTGGTGGTAATGATGCGCTGTCCTCATCAAAAAAATATTACTGTGGGCTGCTCAACTTGCTGCTTGCTAGTTGCTGCATTTGTGCTTCTTTCTGCTGGCTTAACCCCCGTTTCCACTCCTGAGGAAGAGCCGAGTCTCGCACCATATTTGTCAGCTCTTTCCTTAGAATGTGCCTTCCTTGAGCCCAAATACAGCCCCTACAATGTAATGTAATTCCTGGCTTCTCAAGTTTTTTGAATGACTGGCTTGGCTCCTGTGGTGGTGCATTCTCCCCTACCCTCAGCTGCACTATGATCTGAGAAATGCTCTTTAGGCCTTGGCCTTGATGAACTGCACCTGGGCAAGCCCCTCTGGAGCTTATCAGAAACACCATCTCTTCCCAGGAACTACTGCTGTCTAATGAGAACCTGGATTTTCACAGCCAGCTTTGGTAACTTTTTCTTCTTGCCTAAATAACACCCCAAGTGGGCTAATATTTTCATTATCAAATTTTCAAAGAAAGTTTCTGACCTGAATCGTGGCCAGGATTGAAGATTACTACAACTAAAGCCTCCTCTCTTGTGATCCTAAAAAGAGCAGCCCAAAGTGAGACCCTCTGAGCTCTCCTGGACCACAGCAGCTGTGACCAGTGACCTCCCTCTGCCTGGGACATCTCTCAGAGCCAGTGAACTCTTGAGTTTGCTCTGTGCAGAGGATCACTGAACGATGACAATGGATCCTGGGCTGATACCCCAGCTCCTTGAGGCTCAACCCTGTGCCTGTTGAGAAGATGCAAAGGCATCTGAAATGCTGCCTGAAGGTGCTGTTAGAAAGAGGGTGCAGACAATCCTTCATAGGTTTGACAAAAGTCCATCAGACCTGCTTTGTATGGGAAGCAAGACTAAAGAAGTGTTTCTAGAGCGACCTCATGTTAGATACCCCTAGTTCCTTACTTGCCTTGTTTTGAAGAGTCATGGTTTCTAACCAATGTATCCAAAAGTCCATGTCCTCAATGTAAAAGGAAAAATAGTAAGTTTACCCTGTGCCTGTTATAAAAATGGAATCTAATGTTCAGTGGCTGTTGTACAGTTCTTCAGATGAATATGATGATGATGATGTTGGAGATTTTCTCAAGGTAATGCAGTCATACTGAAGGGCCTTGCTTATTGAGAAGCAGGAATGATCTCATTAATAATTTTTTCAGTTTCTCAATATCCGATAAGGTAAGGGGCAGAGAGATTGTTCCTTGGTTGTTTGCAGCTGCACTTTTTCTTGTGTTGAAATTTCTGTTTTCTTTTTTAAATTTGGACTAACAGTTATATGCAGTAACAAGTTTAACCAAAGCTGGCAGTGTACTATTTAAGTTGGGAAAGTACCACAGTTTTCTTCTGCGATAAAATAAAAAATTATTATAATATATTCTGGGATGATGTAGTTCTAATGCTGTAGTTAAATTGTACTGCTAAAGAGGTGGTTTGCTTAAAAAGAATCCTGTTGTGAAAAAGATTCATATTATTGCTCTGCAATAGCTTTACTAGTATTTTTTTAGACTCAAAAGCTTATGAGGCTTTGTTTTTGTTAGGGTGAATGTTTGCATATTTGTGTCTGTTGGTAAAACTAAAATGCTATGACTTCTGACCTTCCCAGTTCTTGCTGATTTAACATGGACTTCATAAACTTATAGCATGTTATATTGGAATTTTTCTCATAGTTTAGGTGAATCTATAGATATGTTTCATCACACAGGAATGAGAAAGCTGTCAACTTGAACTTGGAAGAGCTCTCGCTGAGCTTTTCTCAGTGAGACTTGCAGAAACTGGGACATAGATAAATTTGAATTTTGTGAGTTTGAATAAGTTCAGTCTGTTCAGGCGCTAGTTGAAATTACTTTATGAGTTTGCCAAATCCTGGTTTTATTATAGCAGTTCATAAATTTCTCTAGCAACTTCTTTTTGCTCTAGATTAAAAAGCTGTTAAAATTTTATACAAACATTTACCTATATATGCTTATTTTTGTAATGTGTATATGCATATCTGATATGGGCAAAGGTCAAGGATGTGTTGATATTTTTGAATTTCAAAGTAACACTGAGTTTGTTTCCTGTTTACTGTAAAGTTCTGAGATGGTTTGCGATGGTTTGAGAAAAAAAAAAAGAAATGGAAAACAGAGATGCTCCTGAAAATAGAGAATGCTGTGTTTAAGCACCTTTCAGCAGGGCAGCCTTGTGCTTTCAGTGACTGGGGAGAACAGGGGCAGTAAGGAGACCCCCGGGGAAGTGGAGGACAAGTTGAATTTGATGCTGGATTTATAGAAGCAACAAAAAAAGGAATGGTGTAATATTGGGAGTTACGACCTCTCAAGAAGGTGTTTCTATTTAGCCAGTTTTGCAATGCACCATCTTTAAAGCAATCTAACAGAACTCAGAGTAATTGTGGTTAATGTTGGTCCTTGACACTACTGTCCACAAACCCATTTGTATTTTAATCTTTTTTAATTTGCTGGTATAAAATACAGCTTTTTTGAGTGGAGTAAGAGTGAATTTTATAGTGGGAGTGCTGGAAAAAGAGTTAAAGATGGTTTTTTCACATCACAGAAAAGCTTTGAATATGCTTTGCAAATACTGCCACCAAATGACTACAAAGAGCATGTAAGGACTGTGCTATTTCACATTCAAGACGTTAAAAATATTCCAAAATATGAGTTTTTCTTATAAGTATTCTTGATACAATGACTTCTCCAATGTCCCAAAATTTTCATTGATGTGATAAGCAGAGATTGCTACGTGGTACATTTTTGTAAATAAACATCTGGTTAGACAGAACACTCAGAACATTTCAAAATATAGAGAGGCCAAGTCATAGAAGCACTCTGTTTAGAGAAGCCGTGTCCAGTGTTGTTGAGAGCTACACGTTTTTCAACAATAATTGGCTTCATTGGGCTTTACTTGGGAAAGGACTGCGTGAAAAATAAATACTTAAGAAATATGGAAAATATTAATTCATAGATTTGCCTGATTTTGGCAGATAGAAAAGCACCAAAAACCCCTTGTTGCATCCTGCTCTGGAATGAGAAATATCCTGTAAACAAATTTTTATATATTTTTTCCTTGTTGTTATGGGAATTGAGATACAATAACAGGGACTGCAATAGCTAGTGTGAAAATACTTCTCATGCTGGAAATTTATAAAATGTATATAATCTATAATAGTTATGTAAAGATTTTTATTTATGAATTACTTTAATATTATGAATATAATTATTGACTGTAGTCAAACAATAGGTAACTATTCATGCAGGAAATGCATTCATTCATCAGTTATATCCAAGCTCAAGCAAAACAGGAGGACAAAGAATGGTTTCCTGCTTTTCATGAATAAGCAGCTCTGTTTTGAATGCAAATCTGTTTGTCATAGCAAAAGGCATAAAAATAGCTCATTTTAACAGACAATTTAGGCACTTCTAAGTGCTAAGGAATACTGGGCTGTATCTGTGAGATGGTCAGAAAGAATGATCAGTGAACAGTAGTGGTTTTTTTATGAACTGTTTAAGACGTCTTTGACCTGCAGTAAGTAAAATTCTTATAGCTGTACAATCTCTATGCAGAGATGTAGAAGAGTACAGGACTTGCATCAAGTCAGATATTAATTTAAAGCTGTGAAATCATTAATACACCGTTTTATTCTCACCTGGGCTGAGATAAGAAAGGAGACACCCAGTTACTGTTGAATCTATCACTAATCATGTTAATCTTATTGACGGTATTTAATTTGATTTTGTTATTTTAGAATATTTTATTACTATATTTATGATTATAACAATAATAATCAAATATTAATTTTATTTCCTTTTATTATAAGATTGCAAACTTAGAAATTTAGGAGATTCAGGTTGGGATTTACTTGCATTTGATTTCTCCTCCTGCTTCCACACAACCTGTGTATTTTCCCCTCCTCTATTGCTTTGCTTTTATGCTCTGATATTCATCAGGCTTTGATCAGTTTGCTCCTCTTTTCAAACACTGTTCAGAGATAAACCACCTATGAAGCTTTCCCATAGAGAATACTGGTATCTGTAAGCCTTGCTGTCCCTGATAAAAACCATATACTTCAATATGAACAAACCCAGTGTTTGAGCCCCAGAGATAAAAAGGACCTAAGTAGAGTAGAAGCAGTAGCAAATTTGTGGGTTTTTCACAAATTAGAGTCTTTAAATTTCTATTATTTTTGGGGCTACTGATACAGGTGAGCAATTAACAAACTGTAGGTGAGAAAGGAGTGAAGAATTGGCCAAATCTTCCTGGGCAAAAATGGAAAAAAAATCTGATTTGTGTAAGCCTTTTACCTCTGTGATACCTGCTATTAGTATTTTAGTTTCCTATATGCAGAAATTAGTGTCGGCTATTGTCTCAGAATTAAAGCAGTATCTTGAGTATGTTCAGAAAATAATTATTGCCTTAGAAAGCCATTCATGTCAGGCTGTGATATCCAGCTGTCAATATATGTAAGCTTTTAAGGCTGGCTACAGCACTTCCTTTTCCTCCATAGAGTTTAGGTGTAAACAATTACAGCAAATCAAATTATCTGCAGAATACACTTTTGACATTTCCAGTCTTTTTAAATTCCTCAGAGAGTGTGATGGAAGTACTTTACATTTAATCAAGTCATATTTATGTTCTTGCAGATTTTAATTCAGCTTGAAGATATAGGAGTTACTAATGGGTTAATGCTTTTGAAAAAACTCAGGCTAAAATAATAACAGTTGGGAAGAAATTTCACTTTGTCAAGTAAAAAATGTCATCCAATATTGTTTGTTATTAAAATCAGTGCATAATTCAGCCTTTTAGTTCTTTTTATGAAAAGAAGAAGAAAAAATCCTTTAGGCCTAATTTGTTTCCAGGATCCACATCTGTGCACTTGGAGTTCATTCTTTGTCATAATAGCAGCTGATGAGACAACTGATGTTTACTCCAAACTGGGCTGGAAATTTTAAAAAATTGAGTTGATTTTTCCCCTTACCCTAAATTTCACACGCTCAAGAATGCTGTTAAGTACTACTTTGCCCAAAGCAATAGCTACTCGACATTAAGAAAATGTGAAAGTTGTATTTATAATCAAAAGCTAAGAGTGTGGGAACATGTGGTTTTGCGATGTGTGAAGAACAGCCCAAGCACTTGAAATTTAATGAAGGGCTTGCTACAGATTGAAAAGGATATCTTTGCTCACATCTTCAGTCTTTCTGTCCACCTTTGTTTTCCAACCTCTCTTTTCCTTCCATCCTGGTGGAATTTCTCATGAATATCTACCTTTCAAACATGCTTTGCTGACCCATAAAAAAGCAGTGTCTTTTTGGGTGCTGAGCATCCAGCAGCCACCTCACCCAAAAGTTCCACTCTGTGGGATTCCCCCTCTTCTGCCTTTAGTGGAATACTGCTGCGGTCAAAATTATGGAAAAGATATTTTTTGTAATGATGCCCTGCCCTTCCACATAATAGGCAGCTGGCAGTGTAAAACAGTGATGTATGCTAGTGCAGCATCAATTCTGCTTAAGTTTTTGAGGGGTTTTGGGGGGGGCCATTCTTCAATATTGGCTTACTAACCACAGATCTTCACCTATCCATCCTATTTTGTTAATCCTCTTTAAGCATTTGTACCCATTTTGGTTGTACTGTAAATACAGAAGACTGAGAATGTTTTTTTCCCCTTGAATTGTTATAGTTATGGAAGCAGGTATTTTTTGCTTCCTGAGAAATCAGAAAATAATCAATATAGTACCTTGCTGTTCTTCACAGTGAGAAATGAATCTGCTGTCCCTTTGAATCTATCCATAATTTAATCAATTTTCTCTATACTAAATGAAAAACTGTTGCTGAAGGTGGAAGGAGGAGCACCTGCACCACATCTCCCACCCCACTTGATTACACTGTAAGGCTGGGTAGGAGATACAACTTTGTCACATCACAGTGCTCTACTCATTTTCAGTAATGAACACAGGGACACCTAGGGTGGCTTGGTGATGTGCCAAGTGGCCAGGGAATCCAAAGGAAATAGACTGTTAAGAATAGCAGACACTTGAGGCGGAAAAACAGGCATTAAAAACTAGCACAGCGGTAGTGAAAGGGGCTCTGCCAGCTGAGCATCTCCTAACCTGTATGAACCTCTTGGAAGGTCTCCTTGAGCTTGTGAAAAGTCTGTGACACAATAATCATGTAGTGTTTGCCGACCATACAGTGGAGAGTCTCAAATGCTCAAGGGGTTTTGAGCTCTGAAGCTCTGAGTTTTGTGAGAAAATCTGAGACATTCTAGCTAAGCAGGTACATTTTCCATCATTGATTGCTGACCGTCTTGAGAACAAATCACGTTGCTGTGTGTTATGCTGAATATCAGTTTGTTGGAGAATTGACTTTCTGCTTAATCTTCTGTGGTTTGCTTTGGTGCTTTCCATTGTGTGGGGGCTTTTTTACACCTGCTATGCCTTTGTTGTCACTGCCCTTTCGTGTAGTCCTGGTGTGAATCTTGGCAGTTATGATGGCTTTGGCACAGAAGTAAATTATGCTCTTGTACGTACTCATTCCATTGAGGATTATATTCTATTCAGATTAAAAACACTGGTTTTTTTTCCCATTAAACATTGTAATTCTTAATTTATACATTAGAAAGGTAAGACAAGCTGGTGATTATTACTATTACCATTTGAATTTTTTTTATCTATAGTTCTAAAAACATCTTTTAATGAGTTATCAAAATAGAGCTTGAACTGATTCATGGAATGTACAACATACATTGTTATGTAAAGCGATTTCTGAAAAAATACTTATCCTGGAAAAAATGCTTGACTACATATTGAAATGAAACGTAGCAGCTGTTACAAGGATAGATTTTCACCCTCATCCCCACCCCCAAAACTGAGGTTAGAATTTGAATATTCAGTCATTGGGGGAGAAACTGAACAGAAATATAGTGACAGCTTAATTTTTAAAAGCTGCCATATCTTCTCAGGTAGCACAATTGGATAATATTTTAGCTAGGGAACTTCAGGAAGCTTAAACCTGACAGATATGTGAATGCAGTAAATCAACAAAAAGCTTTCTCCTCTTGGATCTCACATCTAAGTGGGTTGCCTTTAGTTTTATTTGGAAAATACTGAATGTTTTCTTTTTTTTGGGTTTCCCTTCCTTTGCTATTATTTAATCTTACATTGTAGCCTCTATAGCATATTAGCTTCAGTAAAATGAGTGTAAGACAGATTCTGTTTTCAGTGACTTGTGACTTCTCAGTTGGCATTTTCTTTTAGTGTAACTCACCAGGAGGTTTGTGTTTCTTTCACAAAATTACATGAAAAGGTTAGACAACTCAGCATGGAAATAGCGATTCTTAAATATCATAACATTTCAAATCCTTTTCTTAACAAAAAAGCAGACTGTATGAAAAATCCCAGTTACTTATCAATAGCATAGAGCAATTTCCAAGAGTCAATATTGTAAAGAAATTCAACATTGACATAATTTTTTTTTCCTAGCACTTGCAGTCAACTTCTTTGTAAAACTCATTTAAGCTTGCTTTAAGAAGCCAGAAAGATTTTGGTAAAAGCTGTGGAAGGCCTCTTGAGAAAACAAAGGGACAAGTAAAATTTTAGTCATTTAAGTCTTACGTGAATAGAAATGATTGGCATTTCCACAGCATCCATCTTGAAGTACAGCTGTCAAATTTTTTGTGAAGGAGGAGGCTAACTAAACGCACATCATGTTCACAGAATGTTCATTAATCGTTCAAACAAGTACTGGCTGATCTAATATAAAAACCCCAGTAAGAATATTGTTAATGGCTTGCAAATCTGAAAAAGTAGAATTCTGTCCTCTCTGTTCTCCTATTTCTCCTATTTTCTGTTTGTTTAGTTATGCTAGTTGAAGTGAACTCCAACTTTCCTGTTCTTTATACCCCCAGCAGGAAAGAAGATTCATGTGTGTTTGTTTGGGTGTTATGCCTTCATTTAATAAAGATAAAATTAACGGAGACCTGAATGCTATGAGAATTTCTCAGCTTCTTTTGCTTCCTAACCTTTCCCTTCCTTCTTCTGCTTCCCACTATTTTTGGTGACCAGATCATTTTCAGCTACAGGAGAGAGAGACCCACAGCGGTAACACAACTTATCCACCTCTCACATGGTAACTTTGTCATTTCACATTATAACTTTGCCACGACCTTTGCTTTGCTGATGTAGTTATGCTAACCTCTGTGGCTTCTACAAAGGAGTAGGGAAAATGCCATTCCTTCTGCTTGCCCAGGGATATCTATGTGATAATTTGATTATAAAATATATTTTTTTGCATCCTAGAAAAAAGAAGTATGGCAAAGTTGTTTGTGCAAACTCATTTGCGATTCCTTGATTGGAAGAACTTATTTAATAACAGGCTGACAAAGGCTCCCAAGCTATGGCATTTGGTGAAAAGGAGATAATGTGCTAAGAAACAGGACACAATTATTCCGCATGCCAGCTTGCTGGGGACTATTAATGCACCATTCTTTGCAGAGGTTCTGCTCTGAGTGGCAATTTACAGCACAAAATCAATATTTTTTCAAGCAGAAATTATCTGGGTGTGTATATATACATACATACACACACACATCTAGAGCTGGAACCTTTGAAGAGAGAGAGATCGGCTTTATTTGGTTATCACAGAACAACTTTTGTTACCACAGAACAACATAGTGGAAGTTTTCTGAATGGAGGCGCTTTATTTCTTCTGCAGACTAATTAAAGCACTCCATGCTTTATGGACTTTGCCTCCCAATAATTAAGATATTAATCATTATCTTTCCTGCTTCCTCTTCCACTGCTGCCTCATTTTCCTAGCAAGTACTAGACTATATTCTTTAAGACTTGATGTTTAGCAGTTATTGGTTTACAACATAATGTGCACTTTGAAGAGAAGAACTCCAAAGGCTTTGTAAGTCTAACTGTAAGAAAAAAAAATTCTTTTGATTTTTGTCTATTATCAGCTGTGTGTAAAGCATCAGTGAAAGACAGTTTGCCATATTCTTCCCTACAGGTGTAATATAAATATGGACTGTTTGCTTTCTAAGGCTCAGAGACGCTTGCCAAGTCTACAGGCTTCCCCCTGGCACATAAGCCATTTCCCACCTGGAAGGCATTAATATGGCATTGTACTGGTGTTCTGGAAGTCCAGCATAAAGCCAGGCTCTATCCCTGTGAGCACTGCTGTCTGCTGATGTGCTTAAATGGCTTCTTGGTTCATATCTCCTCAAGGGCATATCAGCAATAACCATAAAGGAATGCTCACCAACACTCTCACTTCTATAACAAATGCACTAGAGCAAGGGATAGCACTGCTGTATTTTTATATTTTATCATATGTTTGCATTTATTTATTTGAGAGGGGGATTGTGTGTGCATGTGATTTCAAGATATTTCTTCATGAATAAGGGATAAATCTGGAACTTGGAACTGCTGAACTTAATCGGTTGTTTACCTAGATGGAGCATTATAACTCATACTCAGCATTATATCTCATGCACAGATATAAGCTCTCCCAACAGACATCTTTTTATTTATCAGCTATGTATATAAGGAACCAAGAACAATATGCTTAAATTAAAATAAAAGTAACATGGAGAATTTCCAGCAATTCTTTCGTTGCTACCTATTTTCAAATACTGTATTTCTTCTTTTTTCTTTTTCTTGTCGTGATATGCCTTATGTTTAGCGTTTACATCTTGCCCAGATCTCTACTGGCCAAGATTTCCAAGAATCGCCTTTTTTATCTAGTTGTGAAAGGGGAGTTTCATCCAAAAGACCAGCACATGGTCAGGCCATAATCTACTTTTCAAATGGAGCACAAGATTATTTTTCTCTGGTACTGAGGAACTGTGCAAAGGCTATTGATTGAATGAAGCAGGTTTTGGGAACCCCGTCCTGAGCTGGCACACAGCTTTCCTAACAACAGAACTGTTGGGCTAACAGCAGGCTAATTCAGAAATGAAACCAGTATGGTTTTTAGGGGTAGTTTTTTGATTCTGTTTGTAGCACAGTGTCACCCACCGGGTCATTCTGTGCATCTCAATTATATGGGAAGCATAACAATAGTTTTCCATAATACAAAAGTCTTTGAAGCTTTTGTACAATGGCCGGCCATCTTGATTGATTGGAAGAAATTATTTGATCCACACAACTTGTTTTCCTGTTAAGGAACATTAAGAAGTGCAAAATACTTTGAGAAGCTTTCATGGAAAGTGCACTAGAACAAGTGAAAAATGGTGACCTTACTGAAACTGTCTAATTAGATTTGTAGCTAATGGCAATCAACTTGTTAGCAGACCAAGTGGTTGACAACATCATCTAATTGCTTGCAACCTGAGTCTGTGACGTGGATATAGTTGGGACTGTGATGCATGGAAAAGCAGAAAGTAAATTTATAAAATATATGAACATGCAATTAGAATAGCAATTTATCTGTTGCAAAATTCTGTAAGAATATGCCTACTTTGCAGTGCTTGGAAGCAGCTGCAACAAAAATAATCAAAAAGTTGTTTTGTCAAATAATTCTATGCTAATATGGAGCCCTGTTAACTTTTCTAGGCACCGAGTGGGAAATGGCACAGTAAAGCATCCTTCTGCGATATAAGACCCTTCAAGATACTTGTCTAAATTATGTTGAATAATTCATGGTAAGAAATTAGTTAATTAGTGTTCCATTCCAGTGGAACTTGTGCTGTGTCTGAATTCAAGTTTCTATCTTTGTGCTTTCACAGCATATCCTGAGAAAAACGACAATAGAAGTCATATCTCTTGCATCTAAATTATTTCCCTACAGCGTTTTTCTCTGTTTGCAAGAAACATTTCCATTATCTGCCCTATTTTTGTGCCTTGCTTTGTATCTCCTGCTGCATCTGTAACAAAAATTCTGCAGGTGAAACGCAGTGTAATGCATCCTAGCATAGCAGGATTCAGAATGTTGAGAGTGGTAGCTAAGGGTGTAACTACTGCAGGAATACAGAGATGTAAGCAGAATAAATTGATGCTGTCACTCTGGACTATGGTACTTTACAGGCACCTAAATGGGACACTCAACTAAAGCAGATTGCAATATCTGAAGTTGTACACTCTTACAGTTCCCTAATTTTAAGCAGATTTTAGCATTTACAGTTTTTTGCAGCACTGTGACATCCTGTTTAAAGTATTGCCATGTAAGCAGCGCTCAGCGGGGCTCCCTGTTTTAAGGGCCAGAGATGAAGCTTAGCAGATACACATGAGGCTTGGAAGATTCCAAAAAAAGTACCATATTTATGGGTATGCACAGGATGAAATGAGCACATGTACTTTTCATGCCTCAATTTTTCCTTGCTGTTCTTCATGCATGTACCAAACGCTTTTTTTTTTTCATATTTTTTGTTGTTATTGGGGTTTTTTGTTGGCTTTTTTTTTTTCCACGATTACTCCTTTCCTCCTTATATTTAGAAACTGAAATTTTTCTCCTTCAAAATTTCAAAATACAGCAATGATTTTTTTTTTTTTTTGGTAACTTCTACTGCCTTGCTCTGATGTTTTTTTTTCAGGGAAAACATTTTTCGAAATTAAAAGCAGAAATGTTGGAACCAAAAATACTGGTTTAGTCTACTAAATAGCCAAGCCTTTGTCTGTGCAGACATCCCTGAGATTACCTGATCACCAAGGTCTAGCAGTCCTTTATGATAATCTTGATTCTTATCACACTTAGGTCTTCACACTGGGTGGAAAGGATGAATAGCAAAAAGCAAAGATAATAAGAAGATTAGAATTATTTTAAAATAATAATTAAAGACATTTTATTTCCACAGATTCAAAACCTGAAAAAGAAACTAAAATTTTTAAAATTAGCTATCCTTGGTTTGGAAGTGCATGTGGTAGGAATTAAACACACATGCCCACCGTATTGCATTAGTATATAAAGAAGTGGATGATCGTTGCATAATGATGTGCAGGGTCATATTGCATGCTCAGTTTTGAGGTTCATGAGTTAATATCTCTTGAGATTGCATCCTCCTCATGCCCAGTTTTGTACTGTCAGACATATTCCAGCTGGAGGCTGGCAAACCTTGGCTGACACAACAAAGAAAAGATTCTTTTGGTACCTCTCTGGTTGATTTGTTCTACTGCAAAAATAAGGAAGGCTGTTTGTTGTTACAGAAAGACAATCCGCAATTTGTCAGTACTTTAGGCTAACAATTAAAGTCAAGGTCTTGCATCCCAAATGTCTGGGAAGCAATTGTACTCATACACAGATGCTCTACAAAGTCACTGAGCTATGGTGTCTGTCAGTGCTTCTCTACTTAGGTAAAGCCAAATGGTCCATCTTAAACTACTAGTGAGTGAAGGCTACCCAGAGTCTGAATGGAGTAGAACCTGCTTGCTCACCTGGTCATCACATCTGGAATACAGGGTGGAAGTCAGTGACCGACAGTAAGATCAACTGCTTCTCTATTCTCTGTCAGTGATGCCTTGCTTTACTACTGACTTTAAACACAATTCTCTATGATAAATGATAAAACCCTGTGTCCTAGTTTGAAAAATAAGAGAAAGTGTTGAGAAAGCTGTCTTTTTGCTCTTTTAGGTTACCAACTCCTCAGTACCCAGCTAGGAGGCAGTGTGCTTTAGACAGCAGCTGATCAGTCATGGGCAGGGGGCAAAGTCTTGGCATACAAGGCAATGACAGAAAAAAGGTTCCTCTTTAGAGGGGATAGCAGAGCAAAGGGGTAGAACTTTCATCAGTTCATCAAACCATGCTGAGTCTCAAACTAAGAATTGTTCTAGAGCAGAAATGAGAAATATCACATGGATTATTATGTGTAAGATGTGCAGGATCCACATTCCTTTTCTGGGCCCGCCTGTTGTTTGCCATAACTTGCCACAGCATGGGAAGAAGACAGGACATGTGAAGAGGAAGTTGTTCACAACTGTTTGTTATTCTGGACGTTCTTGTAAAGAACTTTTTTTTTGGTGTTATTGCCTTTAGCAGGTGTGTATAATAATAGGAGAACGTGCTATCAGAAAAGCAGCTTGCCTTGATAGTCCTTATGTCTTTTCACAGGGTTGCATCATTGATCAAAAAAAATAAGGTAACTATGGAAACACAGAAACATCTCTGTGTTTTTTTCACTATGTTTATTTTTAACACTATTGAATCTTATGAATGGTTCTTCACATGTTGAAAAAGATTTTTCTGAATGTCCTTTCTTATTGTGTAAAATACACATCTAGGATTTGACATAAACCTTCAGCGATTTAGAATAATTTTTTCTAAGGATATATAAGGAACACAAGATATTTCTAATGCATGAAATTTTTCCCAAACTTTGTGAAAATTCAATCTTAGTTGAATTTTTCAGAATGAATCAGTGAAATGAGGAAAAGATGATTGTGGATTTCAGTGCAAGAAACACTCGGAGTGTAGGGGTTTTGAGCCCCTGAGCACATGTTATTGCACTCTTATATAGACAATCATAATTTTTACAAGTGTCAGCAACCAAAGTTTGTAAGAACTGCTTGATTTCTATACCTTGGGAATTATAGTTGCATACTTAGGTTCCTCAATGGTGTTTTAGAAGGTGAATATTATAAATCAATCTTTAATGTCTTTGTCAACTGCTTTATCTAAAATCTAAACATATCCTATGAGAAAAATTGTCTATCTTTTTACTGGGCTGTGTAAATTCATGGTGTTGGTGAAAAGCAAAGATGCTATCAAAATGCCATAGTTGTGAGATTTGATATTAGTGGAGGCACATAAACAGCGATCAATGCCGTCAGTAAAAGTGAAGATATAATCTTTAAAAAGGCAAACATTTTCTATCTCTGTCACTCAAAGAAATGAAATTGTACTCCCCCACTTTACCTCTCTTCCTTGCTTTTCTTCCCTACCCTTTCAAATTTTCCCAACAGAAACCTTCATTTCACTGGTAACCTACATGTAATTTGAATCCAGCAGAATTTTTTAAGCTTAACTTGACAGAATGGGGACACATGTTTAGATGGAAAAAATAAGAAGGCATATACCATTCTTTATTTTTCCTCTTTAAAAACACTGCTATTTTAAATCAAAGTAGATGATACTTTGCATATTCATATGCCCTGAATATGAGTTCTTGTCACAATCATCTTTCTCTAAAGCACAGCCATTGCAGATCTCAGACCCTCATGTCAGTTGCACATAAAGTAGGATCTAGTGCAATCTCTGATAGTCTCCCGAATAATAAAAATTATTATTTTTTAGAAAAAAAAAATTTCCTTTTACAGACTTGCCACCAGCTTGCCATGCTTCTTTGTTTTGAACCTGAAATTACTCCTGTAACTTTTTTTTTAGACTGGGCCTTTCAGGTTCTACAGAAGAATATATCCAATATCCTAAGTCAAACACCTTTGATTGTTACCAAATTAATGTGCATTGTGCATGATACAATATTCGTAAATTCTTATCAATGCTTAAAACAGTAGACAAGCTAAGAACTGTATTCAAATAATTTATTATTACAAAAAAACCCCCTGGAAATAGAACTAGGAACGGTGTTTGCATATGAGTAAATCTTATCCCTCAGTCAGAGCTGTGAAACCATGGTGAACAATTAGCCCAGTATCATTCAGCAGCACTCCTGCACAAGATGAAACTTAAGGCCTTGCCATAGTCATCATCATCATCCACATTTTCCTTTGCAGTCAACTCTTTCTCATTGCTACAAAAGTTTTGAAGAGTTAACATATGGTTTCTTTAAGACAGGCTTTCACTGGAGAAGACAAAATAATGAATGATGTTTCAAGAGAATCTGTTGTACCAGTTTAGGAAAGCAACTCTATTGGCTTTGCCTTAATGTCTTTCTGAACAGGGACCTAAATTACAAATCCTTTAACTTCTCTATAGGGAGTAATATTGAATTTCAAATGATAAAAAAAAAAAGCTTATGAACAATAGTTTGCAGGTGTGCTTGTTTTGGCTGAGATAATTATTAATTAATTTTCTTCACTGTAGCTGGTATGAACTCTCTTCTGGATTTATGCTGAATACAGGGTTGACAAGAGCTGTTTTAGTTACTGCCTTTTCTGCTTTTCATCCCACCCCATGAGCAAGCAGGCTGCGGGTGCATAAGATGTTGGGAGGTGACACAGCTGAGAGAGCTGACCCCAATTGGCCAAAGGGATATTCCATACCTTAAGGAGTTATTCTCAACCTATATAAGCCAGGGAAAGTTGTTGGTGGGTCACAGCTCAGGAAATGGCTGGGAATCAGTTAAATGGTGTTTTTCATTTACATAATTTGCTTTTCCAAGGCTTTATTTTCCTTTTCATTGCACCTTTTTTCAATTATTGAACTTCTCAACCCACAAAGCTTCTGAGTCTTTCCCTTTTAATTCTCTTTTCCCCCATCCTGGGGGGGAGTGAGAGGCTGTTTGCTAGGCATAAGTTGCCAGCTGGGGTTAAATCAGACAGCAGGAAAAAAATTAGCTTTTTTTTTTAAAAATATATTTTTTATATATATATATTAATACTTATTTTTTGTTTTGAATATTATTTATTTATTAATTTGTAACTTAGCCCTTGATATCTTTTCAAGAACTTCTCTCTTAGCTTTGATTTGAAATGGGGAAAAAAGAAAAAACCCTTTATATACTAAGAAAGAATGAGAAGCAATTTTACGTGGCAATGCCTGAAATTAGTTTTCTTGATGAGTTTGTGTGTCTAACTACAGTTTTTGGGTAAAAAAAATTGAAATAAACCTATATCTAATTATATTCTATGTGTATGTTCCATTTAATTACTAGTGAGAATAACTTAATTTATAAGCGCATGAGGAACAGAATGTAGATGAGGAACATGGTATTTTTTGTCTGGTGATACCAGTATATCATACTGATGTGTTAATGTGACATATTGTGGTGATTTTTACTGAAGCATTATCAATTTCTCTGTGTAATTAGCAGTGCAGAGAAGTGGAAGAGAAGTAATAATAATTAATATGTTGTCTTCTAGTGAATTTTTTCTTTCTCTTTTGTAAAGAGCATAAACAGGGGTATAGCAACTTCACAAGTAGAAAAAACAATAGTATGAAGTCAATGTATATTACTTTGCTGGCCCATTTATTTTGTTGAAACAGACCATGGCAGACCAGGCTTGTCCCAAGCCTTACTTTTCCTGTATAAGTTTCCATTAAATTCTCTAGCTGCCCTCATTATTTCCTATTAACACACAGTGTCTGCTTTGTAGTTTCCTGAGAAATGTTGAGTGGTCTTTAAGGAAGACAGAAAGCTTTAAAAAAGAGGTAATTCAAGGTATTGGATCTCCATTTTTGTGGAGGATCTGAGAAATAGCAGGGAGCATAGCATATTGCCAGATTATTCCCTGCTAATTAATAGAGAAGGTAGAAGAAATCTCACAGGAAAGGCCAGGGACCTGTTGTCACTGTGTCACTTGGCAGGGTGCTGAATTGTTTACTCATGTAGAAAGCTGACAGGGCCATCAGTTTGCATCAGAGCTCTGCGTTCTTCTGAAAACATGCACAAAAGTCAACACATACTGGTTTGTTTTGTTGTTTAGTTTTCCTTTTTTTTCCATCAATGACCCCAGCTTTGAAGGAGGCTCAGAAACTTTGCAGGTATATCAGATGCAAATATCAAAACTCTTAGTAGTTAAGACCTGTTTCCAGAGGGAGAGGTGGGCCTTAAATGGGAATAAAAGCAGAATTTTTACCCAAGGAAGTTCAAGGTTCTTCTCAAAGGCTTTTTATTGCATGGGACAAAGGACAAATTTGTTTTGAGACCTCACTTTGATGTAACATATTGGTAGGTCATACTGAAACATTTAATCAAATGTTGACTTGTTTTTTTATTAAAAACGGGAAAAAAAAAACCAAAACAAAACCTACTGGAATAGATTAGAATATGACTAAAAAAAAATCCTGTAAATGTGTGCCAGAACAGATAGCTGAAGGAAAAGGCCACTCTTGTCTCTGTATTAGGCCTCGATAAATTCTAGAAAGTGTGCTTTCTTTTTATGGTTTCAGAAAATGTAGAGATTAGTTGCATGAGTACAAGAGGAAACTTTGTGTTCTTAAGAAAATTATGGTGGCATTAAAGCATGAGGCCAAGCTGAGCTTGCACTCATTCAAAAGCTTGTTTTGCTTTTGAATACAAGCCTTAGAGTGCAGGATTTTTTTTCTCTTTAGTAATTGTTCTTACTGGTCAGCAGCACTAACTGGAAACCAGTGTAGTGAACATAGAACTACTTCAAAAATATATTGCAAAATACTTTGAGAACCTTTCATGGAAAGTGCACTAGAACAAGTGAAAAATGGTGACCTTACTGAAACTGTTCATTTTAGCTGTTTGGTGTTAATTGGCAATGTTTTGGAGATTCTCCTAAAATATTTCTTCAGGGGTATTTTGACTGTCGCTACAGGAGACGTGTTACACAATTCTGAAATTTTTTGTTATAATTCAGAGTGCCTTGCTAAGATAATGGGATCGTAATTATGTCTAATCATTCTTTTCTCATTTTTAATTTCTCTCATGCAATACACCTTATTTTTACCAAAACTCTAGCAAAAGAAATTAGCTTATAACTGTATAATTTAATTTTTATTTCTGATAACCAACTGCTTATCTTGTCAAGCTTTATCAAGCATATTTTAAATCAACACGTTTACTTACCACAGTGATCATTAACAATAAGTCTAAATAGCCTTAATTTCCCAGTTTCTTGGAAGATCTTAATCTCAGCCTTCCATAGAAAGAGTTTGCATTAAATTTTTGGTGGCATTTTCCCTCGTGTAATGATCTAAAGTACAATGATTGGCTGATTCCCTAAGGACACTTGAACTGAAAGCAAAACCCACAGAGGTTTGAAAAGGCTGAATTAGCCCTTTAAGCAGTAGGCTCCCACATTTCCGGTGCCATTTATTTTCTTGGGTAGGGCATCCCTCTCCAGCCAGCGTTATCTCATCCCAGACAGATATTTGCTGCTGCAGATTCCTGCAGAAGAGTGCTACTGTGGATAGAGGTAAGGGTAGCAAAGATCTTTCCTCTGGCTTAGTACTTTCCCTATGTAATACAATGTATCTTAAGGAAATTTTTAAAAATAATAAATCTGTCTGTTCTGCTTGATAAAAATGCTTCTATCAATGCTTCGTTCTGTTTCTCATGTTCTTAATGTTTCTGGGAAGATAAGTTACTGAATATATGTGCGGGTAGGTGGAAGTATGCCTTCCACATAATGAATGGCACGTCTAAATATACACCTTTCGAGCAGTATTTCTAAACTTGGGCCCATCTGTTTTTCTAACCAGTTATGCAATCAGATCAGGAAATACTGAGTAGGTTGAGGTGACAATGACAGAAGAAAATCATTGCAACCTTACCTTAGTCTTGTGTTTGAAAAAGCAGTCCTCAACCTGAAAAAGAATGTAGGAAAACGTCAAACAAAAATATAATTTAAAAGATGTAATCACATGGTTTGTGCAGTAAATTAAGAACATCGACTATTGCAATAAAAATCTGATTAGTATTCTTAGAGATAATGGTATTTGAAATCCCAGCTGCAAGTGAGGCTTTAGACCAACTGATGTTACGGTCAGGGGAAGGGAAAAGGTGTATGGAGAATTTTATATACCCACATTGAGTGAAATTGCAGGCTATCTAAAGGAAACAGTTATTTCACTTGTCTGGGGGACTCCATGACTAGAGTGACTTCATGGCACATTAAAGGTCATTCACTACTCACTCACTACATATATTTTGTTCTTAGTTAAATAATAATAATAATAAAGAAGGAAATTACTATGGAAAAAATGAGATTTTAATGCTAAAAATAACCATATCTGATATACAGAACGGATATTGAAAAATAAGAAAGAGAATAATATCTTGGTCATGCGATTTGTGCCAGCTCAGGTTGCTCAGAGGCTTCAGTGACAATCCAGGCTTTAAAATGCTTTTAGTTTCTCATATCCTGAAAACCTAAATGCTTTTCTTGGTTTGAGGAAGCCTATATAAAAATAAAATATTTGCTTTCAAGTCTAAAATAGAATTTAAGAACATGTTTAAATTTACAGAACATTATTGGAACTTGCAGAATAGTTTTAGATCATTTGAAAGACAGTGACACTTTTATGCATTAAAAAATATATATATATATATATGCGTATTATGGGTATCGTCCCCTATAGCATGTGCTGGGGAGAAAATATATTTCAAAATGTGTTGTGGTAATTGTAGGCTGACTTCATTTTCTAATTTTGTTCCTCCTTAAGTGTCTCTCTGGCCTTTTTTTGATAATGTTTTGCAGTGTTGTGTGCTATAATTGAAGCCAGAGCTTTTTTTTTTTTTTTGTGTCTGAGTGTCAGGTATTTTTGTAGCCAATTATCTTGTCAGTTAATACTTAAAAATACAATGTTGAGATGACTGACAGTGTATTCTAGTTTAGACTGGATTTCAGAAATATGGGAACCAAGTTGTGAAGCTAAATTAAGAGCAAAGTAAGTACTAGAAACTCTTCATTTTGAAGTTCTGTCTCAGAAAGCTTAGTCCAGATCTGCCAGTGTCAGATGTCCTCTCTAACGTGTTTCAGTGTTGTAACAGTGCCATGCTAGGTCAGTGCTCCCACAGTTCACTGCTTGTGTACCTATGTCTTAAAGCTGGGCACAGATCCTCTTTCTGATCCATTTGGAGCAGGAGGATTTCCTTAGTTTTGATTGAGACAGAAGACAGTTACTTCATAAACCCTTAGTGACAGCTTTTGTTTCTGTTTTGTTAAAAGGAGAAGAAACACTACAGGGCTGTGTGACTAGAGCTGTGTAACCACAGAATGGGAGAGTTAGAGAATTGTATGAAATTTGGCAAATGACACTTTCACACTATGTTCCTGCATACAGAGGAGGGATTTGCTTTCTTTTTTACAATGTAAACCCTCTTTCTGCTCTGATGGAGTGGAATTATTATTATGGATTTTTTTCCCTCTATTCTCTCCATGAAGATTTCAAAACAGTTTTTCAAGGATTCGTTTGCATCTATGAGAACTGTACAATTTGTGGGTTTTGATTTGGATTTTTTCTGGTTTTATAGGGAGGTATAGTATTGGCAATGTTTTGCAATGACAGTAGGAGAATAGCCAGTTTAAAAACAACAAAAAATAAAACCTGCCCTCCTAATTCTGTTCCTATGTGATAGAAAAGTCTGTGAAATGTGATGATTCAGTATTCCGTATTGTTGAGATGGGCAATACAATGGAGTTGGGTGTGTGGTACTCTGACATTTATTGCATAAGTATCAGGATAGAATTCTCTCTGTTTGATGGACTGTATACAGGTTTATTTGTTTGGTTTGCTGAATTTAAAGTTGAGCCAAAGGAGACATTTTATCTATTTTTCCCCCCTCCTGTTCTCTAGTATATCTGTACAGCATTTACAAATTATATTTTTTTTTGGCATAATGGTTTAAAAACTACTATATGTTCTCTTTCTCTTTTCCAACTTGTGTGTCTGCACAATAGGATGTATCCTTAGGGTAGGGCAGGTGCTCTAGCAATTTTTGCTTGTTGTGATTTAACCTGGGAGGCAGCTAAACACCACACAGACACTCTCTTGGTGCCTCTGCCCGGTCTGTTCCATACCCCCAGTCCTGTAGTGTGACAGGAGAGAGAACTGGGGTGGGGGGGGGGGGAATAAAAGGGAAAATTTGTGGGTTGAGAACAATTTAACAGGTCAGAAAAGGAAGGGGAAATAATAATAATACTACTACTAATAATGAACAAGATAAAAGAGTTAGAATATAGAAAGCAAGTGATACACAACACAATTTCTTGCCAGTCAGCTCCTGAGCAGCAGTCCTGGGTCAGCCTTTCCCTTAGTGAATATGCTGAGCATGATGTCATATTGTATAGAATATTCCTTTGGTCACTGAGTGTCAGCTGTCCCAGCTGTTCCACTCCCAGCTTCTTACACACCCCCAGCCTCCTCACTGGTGGGGTGAGGAGCAGAAAAGGTTTTGACTCTGTGTAAACATTGCTTAACAACAATTAAAACATGATTGTTAAATTGAATTAATTAGTAACAATTAAAACATCAACATTTTTCTCATCATAAATCAAAAGTACAGCACCGTGCCACCTACTAGGAAGAAAATTAACTCTATCCCAGCTGAAACCAGGTCACTGATTATTGCTCTCTAGGATTTTGTCAGAATTCCTTCTAGCAGAAGTAAAAAGGACAGGAAGCCTTTTAAAATGTTTTGAAGGATTACTTTAAAGCACATGCAAGTTTAGTAATCCTTGCTTTAATATTTTACATTTTGATTGACATGTGTCAGCTTCCAGAGGTTCTCTTCTGGGAAGCTATTGTCCTTCCTGACTATTTTGTGAGCCTCATTGTACAATTTTTGAGCAGAATTGAGCATTTATTCTGGCAGGTTTCTCAATTCTGTTAAGATGAGCAGACGTACGCTACACTGTCACGCTGTATTTTCTGACACGTACTCAGGAGAAGAGATAGCTGGCCAGATTTCTTGTTGCATGTAAGGCCCCTACTGACTCAACAACGAGCCTTGCTCCTGTATCTTACCCTCAATTACTAACACATGTAGCTTCTCAGTTTTCTGAAAATATAGTCTCTCTGTTCAATCAAGAAAGGAAAAGGCAGCTGATACCACTTTTTAAAGCTAATTCTCTGAGGAATCTCCAAAGTTTCCAGATTTCTATGAAGCCTTGATAATGAAACCAACAAATCACAAAATTGTGTTAAAACTAATGGGCTAAAAAGCTTTGAACATGACTTCAGAGTGTTTTGTCTCTGGATGGCTTTGTTTGATGTAATATATAGCTAGTTTTGTTATATTTAGTTATGGTCCTGTTCTGGGATGAGACTTGACTATGCATAAGCCTTCTCACCCATAGTCTCCACTCTCCTGAGGGCTGGAAGGAAACCTAGGTGCAGCCTAGGAGCCAGGAAAATCATTGATTAGCTTCTACTGTAAAGTGTGTTGTCTTCAGTGTGAATGGAGCCAAAGACTACCCTGGCTGTGGGTTTAGGAATGTCTTTTTTTTTTTTTTTCCCCTCCATTCTTCTTAAGAAATGCAACAATAACAAAACAAAAACTCTCTCTGACAAAAGTTGGAATTGTTTTTGATTTGGATTTGGGGGCTGCTTAAATCATCAGGAGAAGCTAACAGAGTTGCAAATCCCTGTAAAAAGCAGTTTTCCACAGAATTACGTGTGAAATCATGTTGCTCTGAGCACAGTATGAATTGATAAAGATAGAAACTTCAAGCTGTTAGCAGAGAAAATTTCAGCCAGTGCTCAGTGTAAAACATATTTCTGAGATTATCTGTGTTAAGTTAATAAGGAAACAATCAGGTTTGAGCCTCTGACTCTTTCTGTTTGTTTCCACGGTGCTCTTTGCCGCTTTCTACCCTCTTTTGTCTTCAGACACATGCGTGCACATCCTCAAGATGTGGGAGGGAGGAAGGGAAACAAAAAGAGATAGCACTGGCAGTCCCTGCTTTACCTCTGTAGGTCTTGCATACCCTTCCATTTTGGCTGATAAGGAGTGCCTGCATTTGCTTGAACCGTAACCCTCTGGGGAAGTCAGGACAGTAGAAAGAAACCTGATGCTTTGCTGTATCTACCCGGACAGGCTGTGGTGGCAGGCATGTTAAGTATTAACCATACTGCGTGTGGCAATTAGAAAACAAGACATGCAAAGAACAGAAAATTGAGTGCTAAGGTGTATGGAACAAGAATTTCAGTCACAAAGTTGTTTGCACCTCCCTGCACTTGATGCTTCACACACATCTCTGGAATATATTTAGCATTATTCTCATCATCATAATTAGTTAGGGATAATGAGTTAAATAGCCTTCAAAACACTGGACAACATTTCTGTAAAGGGGCTAGTTTTGGACAGAAATCTGATATCCTAATTTGCGGCTTTATAATTTCATGTCTGTAAATCCTACCTCAAATTTACATGGCTCTTTTTAATTTTTGAGCTAATATCAGCAGTTAAGGGCACTTCCCATTCCTACTTGATTCTCCTGAATCTACAGACAAAACTTTGTTGCTTCCTCCTGCTCCTTGTTGCAAGAGCCTTGAAAAGGATGGGGTGTTACCTAATTCTATCCACATACACAACAGAAAATAATAAATAAAGCAAATGTTGCATTGAGAATTACAGAGAAAATGTGAATTCAACATCTCTTTCTAAACGTGTTGAAAAGAGTGAAATATTCCTACGCATATTAGTGAACACAGGTAGGGTTTGGGTTTTTTCTCTGTTTTGTTTTTGGGGGTTCATTTTTTTTGTTGTTGTTTACTGACATAGTGTGACATAAACATAAATCGTTCCTAGCAACTGAGTTACTAGTAGAGGAAAAAAAGATTCAAGAAACACCATCTGTATCCCTTTTAGTGCTCTTGATGTACAAAATCTTATTTCCTTGGAAACCTGCATTTTCAGAGATAGAAGAGTTTTATGGGTTTTGACTAGATTTCTGTAAAGAAATTTGTTGGGATTTAGATGGTTTTGTTTGAATTTTTTTGATCCAAGGTGAAGTGTGAAGCAAAGTTGGCATTCCCCTCCTTATTAAGCATTTCTGGAATCATTGTGTATGAACCCATCTTACTTGCCAGTGAACATGTAAGAATCAGGCTATGTTCCAGCATGAGATAATCTATTAAAAAAAAAAAAAAAAAATCAGTAATAGATGAAGTCAGAGGCTTGAGTGGGGGAATTGCTCTATAGTTTGTGAGCCATTTTTTTACTTTGTTGAGTATAACACCTGTCTAGACTCACACACTCTTCCAAGGCTGGCACAATATTGAGAAACTTTACAGCAGATTCTTGTCCTTGTTTTTGTCCTCTGGAAATTGGAGTAAGAGAAACACCTTCCTGACAATCTTGTTTGTTTGTTTCAAAATGGCCTCACAATGAGCCTATTCTGTCTTCCTTTCCGGAAAAGGAGAAGACATTCTTTAGACTTAAATTTTAAATTTAAAATTGGACCAAATATTTAAAATTAAAATCCTTAATCCTGCACGTTCTAGCTCCTAAATACCTAATATACTTTCAGAAGTACAAAGTCTATAGGAATATATTATAGGGATATCTTTCCTCAGTCTCATAACGGATGTGAGCTGTTCAAAGTTTGGTAAATGGACTGTCATAACAATTACACGTGCAGTTGAAATTATATCAATATAATTTATTATCAATATAATTTTATAATTTATCAAAATAATTATATCAATAGTGAGTTCTGGAGCAGCCTGTTATGTAACTTGCACAGAAATTCTAATCCTCTGGTGGTATGAAATGCTGTGTAGTGTTTTGCAGCTATGGTGATTTAAATGTTACTTTTCAACAGTATGTACTCAGGATAAAAACTAACATATTCCCCAGATATGTGTCTTGAACCTAATTTAAAACTGTTGCAGAAATGAGGATAAAATGTGTGCATTGGTTCATGAGAACTTTGAACATCACTAAAAAATGAAGAGATTTTCAGATTAAAAAAAAAAAAATCCGCATTTCAAGAAGCCTTCAAACTGCCAGTTTCAGAAGATTTTTTTTTTTTCCTTCTGGAAGCAGAATGTGGGGATTTTCAAGAGCATGGAAGACAGAATTTGGATAGAAAAGCGGCATCAAATTTATATGCAAATAATTTTTTTTTAAAGGCGCAGAATTTAATGCATAAGATTAAATAACGTCTGTAAGGAAATGATGAAAACGACACTAGAATGATCATGACTGAGTAGCAAGAACACCTACCATCCTGCTGCTATGTGAAGACTGTGACATTTTGTTGTTACTGGTTTTTATTTTTTGTTTGTTTGTTTTTGTTTTTTTGGGTTTTTTTTCGCTTTTCCTGGAGTCTGCTTCAGTAACTCTTGATATGAAAGGGAACTACCTGGTGGGAGTGCAGGCCTATTACTTTATTATTATGCATAGTTCACAGAAGGTAGTAGAAATTTGTGTGCAGCCTCTTCTTTCTTCAAGTTATTGTTGTTCCCCAACATATTTTTTAATGGAAAAAAGATTTTTCTAAACTTTGGTTTTCAGTGCAGACTCCTTTTCCCACTTTTTCAACCACATGCCGGCGTGTTGCTAAAAAACAAAATACAATTTGAAGAAACTGTGTTCATGCACTTTATAAAAGGTTCAGTATTAAGTCTTTGAACTGCTTTAATTCCTGCCAGCACAGAGTATATGAGTTTCTTTATTAAAACCATCCTTTTTTTCTTTCCCAGCAGCTACACTTGCATTCTTAATAGTTGTAGAGTAAATTCATTTCACCACAATTTGCAGGGTTTGTAGTGTTTTACCATTAGCAGTACCTTTTAACACTGAGTACTGTTAAAAAGGAGGAAAAAACCCCCTAAAACCCAAACCCAACCAAACAAAAAACACACCCAAAAGCTCCAAACAAAAATGTGTATATAGATTAATACAGCAATCTATGGAGTAAATGGTTAGCTTCCTATTGCTTGAAAAGCATATTGAAAGCCTAATAAATTTAGAGGTTTGGTGGTTGGTTGCTTCTGGAGCTTTCCCAAGAGAATTTCAGGTTGATGTTGTTGCTGTCCTTCTGAATTCTCTTAGCTACACCCAAATTTTACTTCCACAAAATTCAGTGATTTTGGACTTCAGAAGCAACTGCTTTTTGTCATTAACTGGACAAAATGATTCACCCTATTACCTATTTCGCTGAAACAGAAAGGAATATAAACTGTTTTACTTCCCAAAAAATTAATAAACACTTTATTAGCACATGTTTTTGAATGACTAATTAGTATGTGATAATGAACTGTAATTATTATTGCATGGGAGACTATTATTTTATTATTGTATAATAAGGGCTATTTAAGGCTCTCTGGCTCCAAAAACTAAAGACAGTTTCCTATGTGTAGTCCACTAAAACATGTGGACCATGTACAATGTAGACTAAATCTATACTGGCTTCCTCACGTGTGCTTGGATCTTGATGTACACAAGGGGACTGGCTAATGCTGAAGGGGTCTTTTTGTGGAGTCCAGTCTCACAGGGATTCCTCAGGTTTGAGCACTTCATGAGGTTGTGAACTGAGACACTGCCATCCCCTTTTATAGTAGGAACTGTCAAAAAATATATTAGGATTTTAAGAATTTTGAAGAAAAATGGCAATTTATTCCTGTGAACCATTGAAGATGAAATTCAAACTCTGAAAGAAATAAACAAAATGGCAGCAGGTTATAAAAAGCAAGCTGGGTTGGTCGAACACAGGAAACAAATTAATGTTTGCTGGACTTGAGTAGACCATTATGTAAGCATTCAAAATTTATAAACAGTAACCAGAGAGACAAAGTACTAAAACTAACTGCTCCTAGGGTGATACAGGGCTACATTAGTTGAGTTGCATTCTGATAATTAAAACTAATGGGTTGCCACAAAATAAGGTCAAATCCAGTTGCTTGAAATGTAAAATGACAAAGCGCTACAGCAATAAGTAACCATTCTCTGATGTAACAAACAAATATGAGGGGTTAAGTCCATAAAGTTGCTTAGTTTGGTGTTGCTCCCATCAGCAGGTACTCTAAAAAATTTCTTGTCCTCTGGAGATTCTTTAAATCCCACAGATTTGACTGAAGATGCAGATAACTCCCCAGGTTCTGCTGTGGCAGAGGCTGTCTCCAAAATGCACCCAGCATGAGTAATGCTATGTATTCTACATGTGAAAGCTACATATTTGTGCAGCCTTCAGGAAAGTAATTTCCGTAGGCAGATTTTTAGACACAAACACAAGCTGTGTCTTGCAAAAGTATCAGCACTCACTTCCTGGAAGCTTCCTTTAAACAAATGTTCTTGGCTTGACTAAATCCAGGTTTAAATTCCTCCTTCTGCTCAACTGAGTCTGATATGAGAATTATTATGATGTGGGTCTGTAGCAGCCTACTGAAAGTACTGTAATTATACCCATGCTTTCTTGACAAGTTGCAAAGATTAGATTTCTTCATATTGGTAAAATGTGAAGGAATTTCCCTATACTTGTCATGAATATCCAAAATACTGTAAAGCTTTCTCCTATTTTTTTCTGGGGTGTTGTTTTTTTAATGTTTTGTTTCATCAAGCCTTTGAAAATTAATTGTTCAAACTCTAAACTAAAAGTTAGACCTTTGACTTTTTCTCTTCCCTTTTACCAATTAGATCATGTTTCAGCAGATAACCCTTCTTCTGCACTGAACACATAAGACATTAACATGAGGCTGAGAATACAAGAATTTTAGTCCAGGGCCCAAAGACATGTTACATTTGTTTAAATGTTGTGTAGCTTGATCCTTCTCCACTGAGAATAAAATACTATCCATACTGGAAGCTTTGGATTCCATTTCTGCAAGAGAATTTGTGTTTCAACTTTGACTTGAAGTGTAAATAGTGCAGATGATTTTTAAACAGCAATATAAAACACCAGTCTGTCTCAGGACTTTTGCTATAAATGAAAGACTTCTGGCAAATGATGGTGAAGTCTGAGGAAACAGAAGTTTCAATGGTGTAGTATTACTTATATAATCTTGCCACATCACAGGAGTAGCACAGCTGGGAGAAAACAGCTGCAAAAGTATACAGAAAAATGTTACAGGGTCTATACTAATCTTGCTCCCAAAAGATGTTTATTTTACCCATTTTTCTGAAGGCCTCGTGCTTTTTACGTGTAGCTGTCAGTCTCTTTCAGTGAGGGTATGCTGTATATATTTGATTGGGACGAATACATCTACCTACTTCCTCCAGAGCTCCCAGATGGGCAGTCCACAGTAACTATTGGTCATTGCTCCAAAACTGAATCACTGCTGCTTAGTAGCTGTTAGTGTAATGCATAACCAGTGCAGCAATAGTTCTAAGAGGTTCTGATCTTGGTCATGGCCCTGTTGTTTAAATATCTTCTCTCCCCTGAATAAGTTCATATTCAGAGAGGGGAGTCAGCAAAAAATGGTACACAAGAAACTTGATGATATCTCCATTTTTGAGGGAATTTTAAACATCTTGAGATGCACTGTTGATTATAGATCTGATGTTGCCAACAGATCAGTTTCCTAAAAACAAGGTTATATTTTAAGACGCTTAGAACTGACATGTTTTGCTGGAAATTGCTAGGTGTCAGCTTCAATTGCTTAAAGCATTTGGTTTCCATAATAAACACAGAAACACTGTATTTAGTAGAGGGTAATGCTGCAGAAACTGAAGTATGTCACTGATACTGATAGAAATGCTTGTTGGGATGAGGTGAATTTAAATATTTTCATTGCTCAGTACAGTGCCTGGGTTTTTCTTCCTCTGTGTGTATGTAAACACGTGTGTATAAATATACATATATATATAAAAATTCATGTATCTATTAAAATATGCTATCTCCACTGGGTATGCTTTGGCCTAGAACTTGATTGCTGTTGCACTGAATTGCTCTGGGCATCTCAGGACAAACCAATCCATGGTGGACACGGGCAGACTTGGGGGAGAAGTTTTTCCAGTCAGCACAAAGAAGGCAAGAGTGAGAATGACAGGGAGGAGAGATTAAGAGAAATTAAGATTCTGAGAAGTCAGAGGAACTTGGTCATTGAGATGATCCTCTTCTAATCTCACTTCTCACCTCACTTCAGGGAATAAGTTTATTTGGGAAGGGTGTCACATTTGCCTCTCAGTGGGGCAAGGCTCCTAGCAGCTCACTAGCTGCAGTCTGGCTAACAATGGTTATGAGCCAGTTTTCAGTGTCTAGAAGACTTCCTTGCATGTGGAAAGCTGCTGCACTAATATATGTTCTTCCTTCTGACCCTCTAACAGGGATTTGAATTAATTTTACCCAAGATAAACACTGTTGCTGATTTTTTAAATTTTTGGTGGTGAAAAATTCTGTAGATTCTGAGTTTTTGAAAGCTTGAATTTAGCAAGACATTAGGAAAGGAAGTTTGTATGAGACCACAATTAAGAGGAATATTTTAACAGTTTGACAAAAATACTTAATTCTCTTCCTGATGTCACCCACTTCTGCTTTTTCTAGCTTTTGAGATTTCAGAGTAAGAGAGATGTGAGAAAGACCACATTGCATTCAATCTTCTAATATCACTTCTTTAAACTGTATATCTGCAACTCAGTACATATTAATTCATTCTTCATGTGATTAGTATGAAGTGATTCAGGTTGGGTAACAGTTTTTCCTAAATTGCTTCCAGAAAGTATGTAGAATGTTTGGTATATTTTTATTGGTTTATTTCATTTTGTCAAGCTAATATATTCTATCTTGCTCTACCTACGTATAAACTGGGCTGAGGACTGTGTGCTAAAAAATATAGAACGTTTTAACAAACCAATAGGAAAGCTCAACCTGCACAACTTATTTGTGTTGGTCTAGATAACAAATAAAACAAGGAAACAAAAGTAGACTTATGTCATGGAAGTTGTCAAAAAATTATATCTTATAGCAACACAAAATAGTAAAAGAAGAATAGTACCTGTCTGTGTTCATGCCCGGAACATAATCAAATGGCATGCAGAAACGAGAAGAATTTTAGCAATAAACCAGGCAAAGTTCTTATTAATATAAATTCCTAACTAATCTATTTAATACTCTAGAGGAGGAAAAGCATTCCATTTTTTTAAGCAAAGTATTCATGTTTTGATAACTTAAAATCGAAAAAGAAATATCTATTCAGAAATTTGCTTAATAAAGGGGGAAAGTTGGCAATAACCTCACAAAGAAACAACAAATGCAATATTCTATCTAATCTGAGCTTCTTTTTCTTGTGGTTCAGACAGTACAATGTAAAATCCATTATTCACACAGCTCAGCTCTGCAGTAGGCTCTAATACAAAACCACACCACATCAGAAATGTGACAAATTGAGACAGAAACATTAAATTGATAAAGCAGATACACATCAGAGGACTGTACCTTGAAAGTTATATCAAACAGCACCAGAATTTGTGGGGGTTTCTTTGCTTATTAACACTGTTCTAAATCATACAGGTACACTCAAAATTGCGAGTTTACTTTTTGGAATTCTAGCTGTGTGTATAAAAGCACCACTCATTTTCTGTTTGTTTTTTTTTTTTTTTTTTTTTTTTTTTTTTTTTTTTTTAATTGGCTTTATACGCAGAACTTAAAAAATATGTAATTTTCCACTGTGGCTGCACAGCATTATTGTAAGGGAAGGCTTGTGAAAAGCTGCTTCTGCAGTGGGAGCCCAGCAGTATTTCTAGCACTGCAGCTCAAATGGAAGGCTGCAAAAACTTTTGGAGATATTTTGACAGGTTTTTATTTTTTAATCAATATCAACAGAAATCAAATCTTTTGTGTTCTTGTGTGGTTTAAAGGGGAAAATATAGGCATGAAAACCATCTTGAAGTGTTTAAAAGCTGAATAATGTTGTTATTGAGAAAACATAGGTTTATTTCCTGTCTTTTTCCTACAGAAGAACGCCTTTTTGCCAGATTATAACTTCAGTGTGTCTCTTTCCTTGTAAAATGTTGGGGTGGTTTTTTTGGTGTGTGGGGTTTTTTTGATTTTTTTTTTTCCCCCCCCTCTACAGAATTAATTTGTTTCTGACAAAATTTTAATGTAGCAATGGGGAACAAAGCCGACAGACCCCCCTGTATGTCCAAAGAAGAGCCGTGTGTTGCCAAAAATCGCCCCCTCTTTATACCCTTAACCTCAACCGAAACCAAACCGAAGCCTAACAGAACTAAACAGAAGAAGGGCACCCATTGGCTGGCTCAGCTGCGGTGCTGCTGTCCACGCGTCCTAGCACCCAATCAGCTTCCCGTTCATACGCTGTCCACGCGCTCCTCCAGCCAATCACAGTCTCACTTCCAACTGCCACTCAACCGACCCTCTTTCCCCCCCAGCAACTGCCTCTCACCCCTCAACCACCTTCCAACCCTCCGGCCCGCAGCTGTGCCTTCCCCACAGGGCCTTCTGGTGCGCGTAAGGCTTAACCACTTTAACAAATAAAACCCCATACTCCACATTTTGAGTTTTAAGAAATCCACTTTTCTAACTAAAAATAACTCTTAGCCAGCCTCTGCTAAGGGATAGCATTCCACCTGCTTTTAAAAGTCAATTTAATATTCAATGCATGGTTTGTTTTTTAGGGCACTTTGCTGCAAAGCAATAACTATCAAAGCACCATAAATGAACACTTTTTATAGGTGGTATAATGACACTTTTCTTACCAGTGACAGGAATATAAAAAATTTCTGTAGGTTTTAAAATTATTAGGCTGTGGCAGCTGTGCTAATAACGTAAAAGGAGCAGAACACTGAGAGTGTTAGTAATTATATCTGAAACAAGAGAGTATGATAGAAATGTCTTAAAGCTATATTGTTGACTTCTGGTGAACGACTTGTTTGATGAAATACCAGGAGATATCTGTTTATGTAGGGGCTCTCGACTACTTAGCCCAAGAACTGGAATCCTGAGTGCATCTGTGTGAGAAGCCAATTCAGTTTAAATTCAGCCATTTTGGTTTGCCTCAACTCTGGTTGTCAGAGGCATGTGGGGGGAAGGAGAGTACACCTGCCGCTTGCAGGAGGCAGCCAGGAGTGGGGAAGCCTCATCTCTGGGGGCACTTGGCCTGGCAGCACCGCACACCAGGCAGGCAGTAGGAGACGCTGTGGAGGAGCTTCTGCAATCAGGTCGTGAAGAACTCTCCACCAATGGACAGCACAGGAAGGTTGGACTGGGCCAATGGATCCCTGTTTTCGGGCAAGCTTTGGGAGGGGCCGGGGGTATAAAAACCACCTGCGTGAGGGCTCGGGGCTCGCTGGGACTCGTTACTGTTCGTTTGCTGGCCCGCTCACTCCCTCCTTTGCCCTGGCCCCAGCCTGCCTGCCTGCTGGCTCTCCTGCCCTCGCACCTGTCCTGCCATCCTGTGCCCCTGACGGCCGCCTCGCCACTTCACCCCGCGTCCTTGCCCGGACTGCGTGCATCCAGCCCTGCCGCGCCAATCCAGCCGTCACTGCCCGCCCTGCCACGCTGATCCAGCCGGACACTGCGACCTTGTCCAGGGTCCTGATCCTCCCGTCCAAGCGCCCACTCAGCGCGTGTTCGGTGCCGTCGCTCCGGGAGCCGCGCCCCTGCGGGAGCCACGCAGGCTCGCTAAGACCCAGCCCAGCCACAGGCAGGCAGCGTGCACCATCCCCCTGCTGCCCGGACGCCAAGAGCACTGCCCTGACTCTCTGGTAGTAACGCCCTCTTTTCCTCTCTGTCCCCTCTTTCTCCTCTCCCCCGGTCCTTTTCCATTTTCCTTTCTTCTTTTCTGTCTCTTGTAGCCCTCTTTCGCTCGGGCAACTCCTTTTCCTTCTCGTTTTTGTTATCAATAAATGGTTCTCAGATACAAAGTTTGCCTCGGTTGGCTTCACTTTGCTCCCGATCATCCATTTTTCAAAGAACTCCTCGCAGTTCCCCACAGTGGAACTTGGCAATCTGATTTGCACCTTTAAGATTTGAGTTATTTTAGTACTTCAGAAGCTGTTTATGAAGAAATTAATAAATAAGTTTTTGTGGATTTGCTGGTAAACTTGAAACTGTTTGCCTTATGATAAAGATCAGAGTCACAGGAAGCTAAAATTGTGACAGTGAAATAATGAAAGTCTATGCTGATGAAGGGTGGGAGAAGGAGGACAAAGAAATACTGGTGTATGGGGGGGGTTGCGTGGTATTTTTTTTTTTTTTTAATCAGTATGAACTCTTGAGTGTCTAAGACCTCTGAGGAAACATTAAGACTCTAAATATGGAGTATTATGATAACATCTGTTACCACTGATCCCTAATCAAAAAGTAATTTGTTCATTCTGTTACTAAAGCCAGTTTTTGCATCATTACATTAATGATATTTTTACGAATGGATGTGGGAGTTTAGATAAATCCTTGCCTTTTGCCCAGGCCTCTGGCAGCAAACAGTAACTTTACTGAGGCGGCCAGCACCCCAAAACCCACTCTCGTTCGCAAATTCTTTAATAATGGCTGATTCGGTCTATTATAGAATGAATTATTTATTTAATAGACAGAAAACTAACAGACATAAGACTTAGCACAGACTATATACTACACAGGAATAAGGACAAAATTGAAAAAGAACTACTAGTAGGTTACCATACAGTGCACGATAAGGTACCGTCCCAATTACAGCTAGCGAAGAAATGATTAACATACAGTGCACAATAGGGTACCGTCCCAATTACAGCTAGCGAAGAAATGATATAACCAGGAATCAATGTATCTTACCATCCAATTGCTGATAAGGCACACGTCCTTTCACTCAATCTTCGAAGAAGTAACCACAAAACCTGCGTCCAGATTCTGGGGAGAAGTCTCCCACACTTTCAGGGTGTGTGTGTAGAGGCTTCTGCCTCTGTGACAGTTCGTGTATCTTTTATAGTTTGTAAAACAGTGTCTCTCAGTCAGAAACATTTCCTTTATCTTTTCCCCACATGGGCTTTCTAGACTAAGGTGTGGATTCTTAGTTGATGTCTGAGCCCTTTTGGCGCCAGGGATGACCCCCTGCTGGGCCTTCCAGCCTCTGGGTTATCTCTTTATGCACCAGCTATCTTGTAGAGAGAGAAGTGGGGGGGGTAGACGTCCTGCCACAGATATAATGAAAGAACACAGGGAAGCATAGACTCAAAAGTGGCTTTGGCATTCTCTGGCATCCAGCAGTGTCCCGGGAAACAGGTTCTTTCCAGTTGGGCCGATCTGCAATAGGCAGAAAATATGTGCCTTTTACAAATGTGAGCCTGGTGATTCTTGAGGATATGAAAGGTGGCCTGGTGTTTTCAAGAACTGACAGTAGGATTTGGATGCATTACTTAGAATAAGCTAAGGGAATAGAAAGTGCAGGAAATAGTTCTAAGGGGAAAAAGCAAAGAAGAAAAATTTTGGGCTCTTTCTAGATTCTACAGTTGCTGTGAACTGTATTACGAGAAGATTGTACGGTCATGGTTGGTGTGGAGTTGCTGAGTGACATGTTTAGTGAGAAAGGATGCCAACAACTGCAAAAGCCCAGAGATCTCCAACAATGTATTTTATTACTATTTTGTTTCCACTTTCAATTCTCTGTAGCATTTACTGGGGAAAAAACCCTCAAAACTAACCGGACAAAAAACCTAACCAAAGAAACCAAAAATCACCTTCTATTTTATCTGAGCATTTCTTCAATGTTCATATTACAATTAAACTTAAAATATTTTGACTAGTGTTTTATTTATAGACCTGTAAGGAGACAATAAAACAGCAAGTCTCTTCCAGGATTTTCTGACAGACTACTTCCACATGTAACTTTTTATTTCTTTTACAAATTCTTGGGAGATACATTTCTCAGAATGTCTTTAAATGTGTCACTGAAAGAAATTAATACATAGAATTTTATTAGAAAAATTGTGGCAATTTGTGCTCCGGGAAAAAATTTCAACACTTGCTGATAGCACTAAATACAAAGAAAGCAAACCGTCTTCTATAAAAATATGCAAATGATGTAAACCACCACTTCGTTTTTTTTAAAGTGAGACTGAAAGTACAGCATTTTGTGTCTGAGGTTGTGTTAGCTTGTGTGTGTAGTTCGTGTCTCAAAACACATTAAATGTTAGT
The DNA here is from genome assembly GCA_013397775.1 of Eulacestoma nigropectus. Classification (NCBI taxonomy): domain Eukaryota; kingdom Metazoa; phylum Chordata; class Aves; order Passeriformes; genus Eulacestoma; species Eulacestoma nigropectus. The sequence continues at coordinate 1,728,035 of VZTE01005667.1, read as the reverse complement.
GCTGGGCTGATCAATTTTTTATGTTTTGAAGCAGAATGCACGGAGTTCCTATGAGGGAAACAAAAAGTATTTTTATTTGGCAGAATGAGAATATCACATAGTGGAAAAAAATATGCAGCCTGGTATGACAGATGGTGAGGACTACAAAGCAGCCATTGGTATTAAGACTGAATTTAAAATGTCCTAGTGGTAGTAGGTTTATCTCTGTATGGATGGATGGCATATATAAATTGAGTTGAATAGCATTTGCCTGATACAGATACTCTCATTTGCTTGGATGGAGCCATTGGAAATGGTCTGATTCTGGTTCTGGGAGAAATGCGCGTACATGTTTAAAAGCCTGCGTTCTGTCTCAGAAAGGATTTGCTTTTTCAACGCATTTGAGAAATGTTGCTGTTTTATGCCTGCATTCATAAAACAATGGGTTTGTTAGGGTATGTAAATAGTGCTGCATTGGGGCACTTTCTAACATCCATTTTAATCGTAGTGGAGGGGCCTATCTGGGAGTAAACAGGATTTTTTTCTCTAGGTGAAAGGACAAAATAAACACTTTAACCATGTATTTTAATAAGGCTAACCCGAAGTTTAAATGTTGCATGCCTGTACTTAAGCTTGTAAACCAAAGCTTACATAGTTTGATTTTTTTTCCAAGGTATTCAGCACTTCTCATAATTTCTAAAGGGTACGCTAGGTGCTGAGTGCCCTTTAAAATTCTGACTCTTTCATTTAAAAACTACTAGTGAGATGAGAAGGTTAAACTAGGCTGACTTCTAGCTCTAAAAATTGTACTGTGATTTCATTTTCTAATCCTTGCTATACAAAATATCAGATATGCTTTTGCAACTTTAATTGAATGAGTTTGTTGGTATATTCTCATTATGTGCTTTATCCATAACAGAACGGCACTAAGGGAAAGGTAACATTTCAGTTCTGTTAAAGCAGACCTTTCTCTAAGTAGTTACACACAGGAATCAGGCTCAGCACTGAGGAGGGTTGATGTGAACCACCCCTAGATGAATGGCAAAAGCTAGACATGGCAAGATCCTTCAGAAGATTGGTATAAATTTTATTTAAGTAAGGCTAGGCTGGCTCAAGCTGTAATGGCTGAAAATTGTGACCATTTGCTAGCTGCTCAGTAAAAAAAAAAGTCAGTGGTGCTACGTTTTCCATTTTAGAGATTTAATACAACAATTTATAGAAACCTAACAAATTATATTCTTTTAAAAGCTGGTCATATAGGGACTAAGGCAATAGGAATGTTTTGGAAAATATGCAGAGTTATGCATAATTGTCTTCATCTCTGGGGTCACATTATTCAGGCATATTCAAGCAAGCACCTGAATGTCAATTTTTAATTTGTGCTCTCAAACCCAGCAGTTTCAATTTTTGCTTTTAATAGGTAGTTTTTCAAATAATAAGATAAGTTGAAAACACCAGGAAGATTCTTTTAATTTCACAGACATGTTTCTTCATGCACTTTTATTTTGGTATATTTCAATCTAAAAAAGAAAAAAGGTATTTTAGAAAACTGTTGATGTGGGACTTTTGAGGAGTGTTACAAGAAAAACACATACGGATGAGGCCATATGTTCCTAAGATGTTACAACACCTTCAAATTTGCTGACTTTCTGGAACTTTTGGATCTATTTTTGTCTAAGCCCAATGTGTGGTGATGTTAGAGAGTTCAAAATCTAATACCTTGTCTGGATTTAAGTATTTCATGAAAGGAAGCTGAACAGAATGAATGAGAAGAGCAACCAGCTTCTCATTTTCAACAGCTGTCTGATAGCAATACAGCTGCTAAAATATGGTAACTGTGTGTCTGGAGTGAGAGGCAAAATGGATGATTTTTAGTTGGGTTTTTCTAATTTACATAAGCTGTCCTGCATGGTATCTTTAAGGATACATACTCCTGTTTTGTAAAATATACCGGGAAGTTAGACACTTGCTAAGAAATCAATCTTCTGTTCCAGACAGTGTTCCAGTTGCTGAATTTCACACAGGAAATGAGATGTATTACCCATTTACCTTCAGAACAAGTCTTTAGTTGTGCCAGATTAAGTTTAAATGAACTATTTGAATGCAACATTCAAATTGACACCACATTTATACTTCTTTATAAAAGACATCAGTGAAGAAAAGCAGGATTTTGGCTCTAGAATTTAATTGGCATGGATAATGGACTTACTTGGAGATTCTGTCCTTCAGTGTATCTTATCTCAGACTATGCCCTGAGGGAGAACCATTTCTTATCCCAGTTTATGCAGGCTGGATTTTATAGCAAAAGCTACCTTGGAAACTCTAAAAAAAGTCCAGGAAAATACATTCCTTTTGATATACATTTACAGCTAAATATTTCAGAAAAGAATTTGACGTCCTTTGAACTGAGGAATGTGTCACTCACCTGGAACTATAAGAAAGACTTTGAGAGAATTTGAGATATCTCCGGGTAACAATTTCTTGTTTTGACAAAGTGTAAAACTGTTTCCTCGGGAGAATTGTTCATGGCAAAATGTCTTCCTATGTGAGCTTTCTGTTGTATATGAAATTGTACATATCAGACATGCTAAATGCAAACATCTAAATACAAGAATGTAGCTCATGATTGATTCTTGCTTTAGACTGACTGTGAAGTCAAGTTACTGCTCTCTGATTGCAATAAGTTTGAGAGAGGATAAGTGTTGGAGAACTGAGCTCTTGAGAGACAGAGAGAGTAGTGCAATATTCATCATTCCTTTAATGAGTTAGGGGGTTCTCAGTCCCTTACAGACATCAAGAGATGAATATAATTTGGTTACCTAAAGGACAACTAACTTGCTAAGTTTATGGCCCTCACTGGTTATTTCAACCAATTCCTTCCATTTAAAATATATGCTACAATATAGAGCAAGACAAATATTAGGAGAAAACAGTTCTAAGTAAATAATTTAGTTAACAGCAGTGAAAACTTCTTCAATAATGTATTAATCAAAAACCTTTCAGCTACCCCTACCATGAATAATACATATTGAGTAGTTGTCATGAAAAGGTTCCTAACACACTGCAGAAAAAAATTGTTCAAGTTGCTGTAGGAAGACCCAAAGTAAAAGTCTTTATTCCCTTATGGTTTAAGTTCAAAATTGACACAAAATTTCAGCATGACAATACTGAATGGTAAAAAAGTTTAGGTTGAATCCCTGTACATTTTGTACCCATATTATGTGAGTAGAGGATTTCCATACTTTCCATAATTTTTTATACTTTTGTGAACACTGAAAAATATGAACTTGTGTTACTATCTGAAACATAATTGTATAAGGCTCACAACTTTTTCTGAATTTTCAAGAAAAATGAAAAACATACAGAAGAGTTAAATTTCATCAGTTATTAGAAATGTTTATGAGATAGTTTGCATACTTTTTATCTTGATAATTTCACTGTGCAGGTTATCAGTGAAGCATTTGAATTGGCATACTGTGGAAACAGGAATGAAAAAGAATAGTGAGAACCCTGTCCCATCCTGTCTCCAACAAGTCTTGGATGCTCTTTTTTTCCCCACACAGACATGATTTTAACTGGTAAAGACATGATCTTTAGCTGGTAGCAAGTAGAGATGAAATTTTGGACAAAAGTTACCATTAAGATGTATGTTTCAGGATATAAACCAGCAGGAATACAAGCAAAATGCCATTTTGTGGCTTTGTCTCTGGTCTGTCATGATTTGTTTGCCAGACCCGTTTTTATTTGGAAGTTCAGACTGGTTTGCTTGCTAGACCAGGATGCTTCTCTTTGCCACCTGTGCTGTCACCATAATAGCTTTAATACTACCTCTCTGTGAAACCACTTGGAAAACTGAAGATGGTGAAGAAATAGCCTATTATCAAAAACATACATATATACATATGTATACTTTGGTATGTCTGCAGCAGCTTCTGAGAGAAGCTTCATGTATTACTGTGATTTAGGTCCTACCTGTGTAAGAGAGGTTTTTTTTAATTAAGTATATTCAGTTTATTTATATACTTATATTCAGTTTAAATATATTCAGTTTCTAAACATCACACTGTATGGCTGTACTCATCTATATTAGTAGGAAAAATCTATGGCATATTATGTATCTTTACATCTCAAAATCTTCATAATTGCCACCAAATTTGTATTCTCATCTTTAACAAAACAGCCATGAGTGGATAATCACCTCAGAAAAGGATTCACACTTGCACTGCAAGCTAGGTAATGCACACAGTATTAGAAGCTAGAAATTGATTTACCAACCAATCATAAACCATAAAATAAACAAATAAATCCATGATCTTGGCTTCTAAAATAATTAGCAGACTTTGAGCACTTTTAATATCAACACCATGTCAGTAATGTTTTTCTCTCTTTTTAAATTTTTTTTTTTTAATGCAGATGCTGGCACTTTTTTTTGTTTTAGTCAAGGAATTCCTGTTATTTACTGCTGCTGTCTGCCTTCATGTAAATGAGTCAATGTTATGACACAACTTACGAGAAAAAATTGTTTTGACTGAAGTAATTGAGAGAAACAGCAAAAGTATTAAGAAGTTTCATTTGAAAAGAACTAGAAAATATTCTGCCCTCTCCTATCAGAGATAGTATTATTTCATGTAGACAGAAGAACATGCTTAACAGAAGTTACCCACGAGTTGGTACACCCAAGAAACTCATTTAATACTGTAGATATTTATGAAACTTAATATTAGATGTTAGTCTGATGGGGAGTGTCTGCCATCTGGTGTCTAAATGTGCAGTGCAATTGAAAGGTGAAGAATTTGATGTTCAGGAGTCAAGGGTTGCCTTCATTGTCTGCAAACAAGTGCTATTAAGTGGGGACAAAAAATATCCCTGTTTCTACGAGGTCCGAAAGGCTCATCTAATTTTGTTTAACCAGAATAGCTGATATCACTTACAGCAGATATAATCTTAACAAATGCAATTTGAGAGGTGGAGGAAGACAGAAATGCACCAAAATGCAACAATAAACATGCTCAGTTTGGTTAGTCCTGACCACTAAAAAATGGTGATCTTGGCCTACTGAACAGTGATGATGGTATGATGGCTAGGCTGCCAAACACAAAGAATGGCTAAAACTAAATGTTTGCCAAGAAAAGGAGGACTGCAGCTGAATGTCTGGTTGAAATCACACCCAGATATAATGACATAGCTTTATTTCCTGCCTGATTAATATGTAATTTACATCAAATCAGACATCCTTGCATTTGCATGTGTATGTAGTTAGGCTGTGAGGGATCCATCCAATTGTCAGACTTCTGTGGTTATTTCTTCCCTCTGTCCCTGTGCTCTGTGGCCTTTAGTGGTTACTTTTTAAATCTTTCTTTTTATCCTTTACTGCTATCTGGTGGTGTGTGCTGGAAAACCTTGTTCAGTGCTTTCTTTTCCTTCTCTTTACTTACTATTAATGAAAAAGTTTAAAGAATGATTTAAAGCAAAGAACAGCAATTGATTTTGTTTTACATAAGCCTCCACTAAGGCTTACTTTATATTTAAATATTTCTCTGCTTTTAGGGTACAAGTGGCCTTTGAACACCACTAAGATATATTTAAATCCAAAAACCGCTCTTTCCTTGACATGGGAATGACATGGAAAATGCTGTTCTGAAAACTACCAACCTGTGGCACAACACTTAGAGGAATGAGACCCTTCAGATGCTAGTATGGGAGATTATTAAGTTTACATCCTGCATAGTGCTGTTTATTTATATAGTTCATATCATACCTTTCACTTTTAGCAAATTAGAAACTTCCCATCTGCTATAGGAAGCCTGGGGTTGAACCAGTAAGGAAACCTGGTCTGGCTGGCTGAGTGTGAGGGAAGTCCAGCGGGGCCCCTGTGGGCTCTCTGGAGCTGCCCGCTGTGAAGGGCCTTTGGTCCCTGCAGAGAGAATCTCTTGAGTGGGTAGTGTGGGTGCCAGAGAGTCTTGTGAAGTTTTCTTAATGCACTTACATGTTTAAGGACCATTTCTTAAATTCTAAGGTAGACTGTGACATCGCCATCTTTCTGAAAGTTAGAATAAACATCTAGAAGTAAGTCAAAGTCAAGGAGTCTGGAAGAGTAAACGGGAAGGATGAGGAGAAATCTAAACTGTAACAAAGTTCAGGATGGATACAAGAAATGAAATTGCTGGAAGCAGTACTTTATCAATTGCTTTTAGTTGTATTTAAGACAGTAACAGGATCTGACATACACTTTAATGTTGAAAGGGGACTTTCCTAGAATCCTCTTTTTCACACTATATACCTATTTTCTTTAGAGAAAAACTAGATTTGCAGAGTGTAATCCAGAAATAGACAACAAATGTAGAGTTCTCTTTCCTTGCTGCCACTTTTAGTGATAAATGCCACAATTTTCAGATTTCTACCATTTCTACCCATCCAGATAGTTCTACTATTAGGTTTCCCTTCTTTTCTCTTTGGTGTACATAGCGTGTATCTAGGTCTTCAGCTTTAGTAAGCAACAAAAGCAATGTAATGTTTGCCCTTCTGCTCTTTATTTCCCATATCTTTTATATGCAGTCCAAGTTTCTCTTTCCTATTTTCTGAATTTCTACTTCTTTCTGCTTAGTTTTTGAAGCTGCGTGTTTATATGAGACTGTTAAATGAATTTACCACATCAAAGATGATTGCTGTAAGTCATACAAATCCATAAAACATTTACTACATTTGATTGGTTTCCCTGAAACTACTTCTTTGTTTTAGTTTGTAGTAAAGACCTTACTATAAAAATTAGGAAACCAAAAGCAGTAGGCTAAACCTGTCCCCATCAGCCTTTTTCCCCCATCCTCCTCTTGTTGCCCTGATGCTCTGTCCAGGTAAGATTTATTGACACTAGAAAAAAAAAAAGATGACTAGTAGCTTTCATGTGAAGCCTCGTGGTTTTGGTAGATACGTTCAGGTTCTTAATTTACACTAAATCATGCAGAAATTAAAATACTGATTATTTCTTTTTACACACTAGTTAGATTTGTCCACAAAACTACGTATTTCCATTAGCTCCAGTGATATTAATTGTTCTGCATTAGTTTTGGCTTCATATGAGTACTTTCAGAATTTGCTGTTTTAATCAAGTCTGATCACCATGAACTATGAGAGCTCACATTGCTTCAGAAATGCAGAATAGAGAGGTGAGCTTTTCTGTCCATTTTTTTCTAAGCATTTATCACTAACTATTTGAAAAGAATTATTAAAATCACTGGCCAAAAAATCCGTTAATAATAGAGATTTAAAACCCTTAATCATATACAAAGATGAGCCAAGTGTAAATTTAGTCAAACTGTTGTTATAACAAGATTATTCTGCTGTAAAACCAAGTCATTTAGCAGAAAGGTTAATGTACTCAATATGTGAAAACCCCATGCAGTTCTAACAAGGTGCTGAACAAATTATATGGTGTTTTGTTCAGCAATGACTAATAGTTAAATTTGCTATTTTTTAAACCAGTGCATGGTTACAATATTCACTGATATCAGTGCTAGGTCACAAACCTTTAGGTCTATTCTCCATTCTGTGTGTAAGCTTAGTCTATTAAAACTACTAATTTGCCTCCTGAATGTGCATAGTTCAGACCAAATTATTCATATATTAGTGACCCTCTTTACTTCTTTCAGTAAACCTGCTGTGTTAAATGTCACTTCTCCTGTCCTGTTCCTGGAAAGTAGCTTGGGCTGCTTAAAGCGGTGGGAACATCCATTAACAGCTGTCTGTAAGATGTCTCTGCTGTAGTTTGCTGCTCTTTGCCTGCCAGTTCTAGCAATTTATGCAACTGATATTGCTTTTGTTGGTATTATACTGACTTTGGTCATTTTCTTGGGCTGCTTAATACAGGAAAGGAAGTGGCCATGCATTGCAACCAGCCTAATGTTGTTATTGCAATGAGTTAGATGACCCAGAGTGTGTATGACTTACTCTTCCTTCCCCTTCTGGCCCCATGAAATGTTGGTTGATATGCCCCAAATCTTCAAAAGAAGAATATCTGTACTCCCTCAGTACAATTGTCCTGGGCTTCATCAGAGCCTTCTCTAGGCACAGAGAAATTAATTGGGAACCCTGCCACTAACCCTCAGGAAGTCCCAACAGGTCATGGCAGCCTTTGGTCCCACCGCTTCTCATTACAGTTTGGAGCAAGACGATCTATGTGGACATCCACTCTTGTCTAAATGGGAATGAAAAATGCATTTGAAATGCCCAAATGTCCTACAAAAAGTAATTGTCAACAAAAGGAATGATGAGTTGGGGGGGGAGGGGAGTGGGGTGGAGTAGTGGAATAGCACAATTTAAACCAGTCTTGGGAATGGTTTAGAAAGTAAAAGCCAATGTTATAATGTACACAGAGGAAGGAAGTCATGCAAACAATAAAACCAAACTGCTGGAAATTGAGTGAAAGAATTCTGACATCCAATGTATATATAGTAGTGGTTAAAGAAATGGTACATCTGATGGTTTTTCTTGTGTACACAGACATTTGTCAGATTTGTTGAAGAAGCTGTCTAATGACTGAAAAATACTGAGGAAACTATAAAACATAAACCCAAGGTATAAAACAGTGAGAAGACGCACGTCTATAAATGAAAAGAAGATGCATGAGAGGATGTACATAAAAAGTTTTCAAATACAAATATAATTTTTTTTACAATAATGATGATAATTTTTTTCAAGCAAGATATAAAAGAGTCATATTAACAGTAGAGTAGTTCAGCTAGAAAAATTTTCTGGTAGATGATGTCAAATAAACCCACCATCTGGGCATGGGTCACATTGTATCATCTGAAAAATATTTTCTTTGTACTTGTGGGAGAAAAGGTTATTCCAAATAGTGAATTTTTCATATCAGATTACATCACCACAACAAGACTTCTATTTAACTGCAGTAAAATGGATCAACTCTACAAAGGATTCAGGCTGCCTTTTTGCTTGTTGTTTTCCACAGTTATTTTTCTGAAGCTCTTTCAGGAAACTACTTCTAGGCTGTTTGATAGCTTCTACTTTGATGAACCATAAAATTATTAGTTATACCCAGTGGGACATGTAATTTTCTATAATGCATATAATTAGCATTCCTGGGGGAATTCAATGTCTGAGTGAACAGTACCTCCCTGAAACAGAATGTGCTCAGGCGTAGATGTCCCATAAGGGAAGAATCTCCAAGGTAAATCTGATAAACATCATCACCTGGACAGTAGAAGTGGTTATCTCCAAGTTTGTAATCTGAATGAAAGTTTCTTTGAATGAGTCCTGTCTAACTAACCACTACAAACAGTCTGTCAACTGGAACATAAACATACTGCTAGGATACAGGCAATGATGTAATTCCTCCTTGTATTTCCAAGTGTGTTGAACAAATTTTACATGTGTACAAAATCAAAATTCCCGTGTTCTAACAATTAGTTAAGTCAGTTTTATAGGGTTATCAGGCTTTGGTCTTCATATTTTTTTTTTTGTTTTACTGCCATTTAAGTTGAAGACTCCTTTACCTGAAAAACTTATTTGTCTTAAATGACATTGCTGAAAGATATTTTCATGTGCAAATTCTTGGTTACAGCATCTTAGAGCAAAAATGCTATACCCAAAGGGAGACAAGATTTATATCAAGATATGGATCTAAAGATAGGAAAGAAACATATGAAATGAAACACAAATTGAAATATTTTGAATGCAAAATCCAGAAGGACCAAGTGTATTTAAAATAAAAAAGGAAGTTGGTCACATATCGATGGTTCCGATGACAACTGTATGATCCTTATGGATTTAGAAAAGTGAAATGGTGCTGTTTTAGGGAAGGCAAAGGGGAGTGCAGAAAGGAGCACGTGGCCAGAGATATTGCTAGTGCAATGGTATGGGACTGGTACAGATTAAGATGTTGGTGTAGGTTAAGATGTTGGTATAGAAGCATGGAAGTCCTCTGGGCTGTGGAGGCTTTTTGCAGGCTTTGAAAGTGTATCCCTTCTGGGTCTTGGCTGAGCAGCTGCACCTTCAGAGTTTCTCCATTCCAGTTCCAGTATTTCTTGGCAGAACATTCTCCGTCATACTCTTCAGAGTGTTACCTTCTTCACTCCTTCCTAGCTCTTGGGTGATGGAAAGTGATCCTGGAAAACATTCCTTGCTGAGGGAAGAGTGGAGGGAGGGCTTAGTGTTGAGGGATAGAGGGGGAAGATATTTTAAAACAGTTGAATAAACATTGGCTTAGATCAAAAGAGCTGTGCTGTTTCAAAAGACTGCAGAAACTCTTCTAAGCAGTATATTTTCCTTGACTTTTTATTAGCCAGGCATCTCCTACAAAACCTGAGATTAGCTCAGTTTGGAGCATGGTAATAATAATGCAAAGCTCGATGATTCAATCCCCTTATGAGCCATTCACTTAGGAGTTGGAATTGGTGATCTTTGTGGGTCTCTTCCAACTCAGAATATTCTGTGATTCTGTGAAGTGCCAGTTTGATCAAATGCAGAACCTGTGTTAGAGCTAATGGATAGAGGAAAGTAGCTCTCTATTTTTCAGAAGTAGGCACCCCCTTATAACTATATTATATATTTCCTCTTTTACTAGATATTGGGCAAATCCCTGAATCTTTTTTAAAAAATATTAGAAATCTGTTTTGTTGAGCCACTACTCAGTATTTTTCAGACCTTTAATCTGGTCTGAAAGATTACCAGTATATGCAAAAATTGTTAGCTACCAATGTTTTAAGCATCTTTTTCTAGATGTGGTTAAAAGTCCCTGGGTAATACCTTGCACTATTCCAGATGATGTGTTTTGAGGGGTTTTTTTGCCATAAATAGGTCTGTGCAAACACAATAGGAAAGAAGTGGGAAATTAGTGTACAAGCCCTGTGAGGCAGTTTTTTGAAAATGACAGTATTTTTCTCTGACAAACTGCTTTACATTTTTTATTGTTTATCTTCCCAGTAGATTTTTGTGTCTTTGATTTAAGAGGCATTAGAAGTGGCTTCTCAATAGCAGGACACATATATTTTTGGTTCCTAATGAAAGTAATTTATCATTGGCTTGCTATTTGTATTTGCCATTAAATTTTAGCTGTCTGTGGTTGAAAACTATCTTATGAATTTTTTTGCTCTTGTAAAATGTATTCTAGGTAATGACGATATTGTTCATTTCAGGTCACTGAAACTATGGTGTTGTTCTCAGTCTTTTTCTTTTGAAATAAGTTCCTTTTCTGAGCTGATTTTTTTTTCCTTTCTATTTTAGTTTATTCAGAAATATCTCATGGCAAACTTATTATTTTCTGCTTTCTTCCAAACCAGGATTAAACAAATTTAATTATATGCTGTGTGAAAAACATTATAGTAGTCACAAGAAATTGGAAAATTGAACCAAATTGATTATATAATTTCTATATTGTGAGTTACTTTCCAAAATAAGATAGGGAAAAAGTCTTTCTCCTCTTATGCAATGTTTGCTGAAGTCTTTCAAATAATGGGAAGTCTAAGAAACCTCACATATTTCCCAAAATGCCTCACCTTTCCTGACATTAAAACAGTCTGTCTCTCTTTTGACTTGAAAAGTGATATTCTACAGAATAGAGAATGAGAATAAACAAAAGAGGACAAAGCAAATATAATTCTTTCCAAAGTAGCAGCTTCTGAAAAAAGAATATAAGCTTGAAATCCTTCTGTACTGCCACTTTCTGGCAGAGTCTGTAGAAATTCATTTAAAAAAATGATGACATGCCTCACAAGCATCCCTGTATGTCCTATTGCTGCTATAACTGAAGCATTGAGAAAAGATACTGTTTACTGCAATGACATATTGTGCTGTTGGCCAAATGGCATCAATTGTTGGTTGATAATAGCCAATTCCACTGTCTAGTTATGGTCACTGTTTTCTGAATCACAGGTTGCTGGTAATTTGAATGCTATCAGTATTTTAGGCAATCCACAAAGACCTGAATTGTGCAATATATAATTTTCTTATTGGTTTTGAGTCCATTACACATTTTATTAGGTTTTTTGAAGAATATATGATAACGTTCAGTTAACAGGGGCTTACAGATAAGGTTGTTGTGCTTTAGGGGGGGGGAGGTTTGTTTGCTTTTTTAAAAATCTGATTACAAATAAGTGTATGTACTCTTTGTGCTTTTGTATGTTTGCTGGCTTTCCAAAAGCGAAATATAAAAACCTCCCTTAGTACCAGCTGACACTTTTCCAAGGTTCATGTGATTGTAATTTAGAATCTCCTTTGTGTTCATGGTGAACTGAATCATAGACATCAAAAGCCTCGGCACTTGTTGCCTGTAACAGAGTGGAACCTTCACCTGTCTCTTTCCCCTGAACACCATATCTTTCCAAGTAAATGGAGAAAGAATGCTGCCTCTTTCACCTCCTTGCCACGTTCTTCTTCTATCCAGAAAGTTGATGTATTTTTCGCAATTGACTTTTTGCTGTTCTGATATGATATACTCAGAAGGTTTTCTTTGTACACTGGCTTTTCTGGTTGGGATACTGCACGTATAAATAGTATGGGCTGCTGATGTTTTTGGCTCTTAAAACACAGACTGACCTATGGTTGTAAACTGCAACATCTATATTCTGGGGAGGGGAAGCTCCACAATAAAACCCGCAGTCCTATTGGGATAACTTTTCAGAGTCTACAGCATTTATAGTTGTTCTATGCATTCCAAGTGAGTAATGCTAGAACGTTATGGTTTGTAAAGTATACAAAATGTTGTGCACTGAAGGGTTTGATAGCTTGGTGAGGGCAGTAGTAATCTCTGTTGCATAGTACCTGTGGGAGACATAAAGTTCAAACAGAACCTTTTGTATACATATAGTCCCCGTCAACCAACCAAACAAATAAAAAGAAACCCAGAGGAAAAGGAGAAGCTAGAGTTTGGGAAAAAAAATGGCAATGAGGCAAAGGGAAGAATTATTTTATGGAGAAAGATGTTAAAATTCCCCCAAAATATTGAGGTAGAGGCTTTTAGTCAAGACTGAAAAATGAAGGAGGTTTCCTCAGGCCAATACATGGAGTCCTCCTCTTGGCATCAGTAAAACATCCAATTAGTAAGAAGTGTCATGAATGAAATGAAGAAAAGATAATATGTTGGACTACATGGAAAGCAGAAGTTTTAGAGAACTGTAGCAGATGGGATGTATTTTGGATTTTAAGTTACTTATTCTAGGGGTTTATAGGTATGATTGGCATGACAGTTTACTATATACTCATATATAGTAAAAACTGATTTTCCTGAATTGTCAAAGAAAATGATTAGTTAATAAATCTATCTTATTTATTACTATTGAAAAGGAGTGGTAGTAGTAGTGTATCACAACAACAAATGCTAATATCCCCATTCTATGAACAGTAAGTGTTCAGTGAAGTCCAGTGATTTTACTACTACACAATAACTTTGAGAAATAGCATTAACTACAGGCACATATATAGTTTTCTGGAACATGTTATGACTGCGGATTACCATATAATAAAAGCTTTTATTCTTTCTACACCAATAGATTGTAAATAGGGAAAGTGAGAAGAGAAGAAAAAAGTGGATAAGGTGGTATACACAACATTGGAACAACACTATTGAAACGATTTTGTTTCTTAACCACAGTTACAAAGATATTTCCCCTTAAAAGTAGTCTACACTTACAACAGTGTTACAGAGCATCCTCTGTGAGACTGTAAGTCTCACAGGAATTGGAAAAAATGTCAGTACAGTAATAAGTGTGAGCAGTTATTTCATTTATTCTGAAAAATATATTCTGAAATCTATATTAAACTTTGTAGGTAGACCCGTGTCCAGCTCCCAAAATTATGTAAAAGGGTCTATGAGAAAGAGACAGCAAAGGTGAATTCTAGTTTTTGACAAATATTCATAAATGGGAATTAGATTCTACAGTAAAATGCTAGCCAAATATTAAGCTGAAGGGCTTAAATGAATGTAATACAAGTATAAAGCATCTGAATGTATTGTTCTTTCATCCTAAACACTTAGTTGAAGAATGTGCTGTCTAAATTCCTTCAGACTGCCACTAGGTGGTGGCAGTGACCTTTAAAGAGTGTGGACTTGAGGAGCTATGCCGAAAGTTGCTTTGCAGACTGGTATATAGTCTGGAAGCTATAATATCCACCAGTTCTGTAAAACTGGGGAAACATGTAACCCTTTTTTGTTTCAAAATGATTTTTGTTGACATTTCTTATTAAAGACCTAAAATCCTTTTCTACCTTACCGTCTTACCAGAGTTTAAGCATAACTGAAGGCTTTTGATCTATTCATAGATTTAATAGAAAATTTAGTAGACTACTCAATTCCCTTTCTTAGGGACATGCAATCGAATGCATGCCCATCCCCTTAATTTACCTGACCTCTAAAGCCTCCTTTTTATATTAGGGTGGACTCTGTTCCTGTTTAGTCCTATTTACCTATCCAGAAGTATTAAAATGTGACTCTGTCTTATCAGATGTCCTTGAGTTTTCCAGCACTTGTTTTCCTTAGCCAAAAAGAAAATTATCAATATTCATCAATGTAGTAGGCCCTTAAATTGTAAATTTAAGACATGATGAATTCAAATTGAAAGTCTTGTCAAAATCACTGGCAGCAAGACGTGTCTCAGATTTGCTCAATTTGCAAATTGATATTTGTAGATATTTAAAACTGAGAGTCAGCCAATTAATATCTATCTGATAAAGATGACTAGATGACTATGGCTTTCAGAATTAGCTACCTTCTGCTATGAATGAAAATATTTTGTTTGTTTCCAATTATATGTTGAAAGTTTGCTTCACCTAGGGTAATGTTCCCCATTCCTTTATGAATCTTATGAATCACTAGCATGATTGTTATCCCTTAATAAATCTGCTTGAATTCCACTTTATGAAAAAACTAATATATCTGGCAGCATTTCAGTGTGATGAACATCAGTAGTTTAGGCTGGAACAGACGTCCCATGCATAGCCCAATTGTCCTGCTTTCCGTGATTTGGTTGATGTGGAGAAGCCTCAGTACTTGAACTTCATTCCTCTCAGAGAAAACTAAATTACAGATGCTTTCCAGGAGTGTGCTCAGTGCGCATCAACCTTCAGTGGGCATTTGGTCCCTTGAGCCAGAGTGGAGCTTGTTGAAATAGCTTCTAAAATTTGTAAGGTATGGGTAGTAAGTTCTCAACCCATTTATTCGGAGTTGCTGGTCTCTTATTTGTCTATGCTTACTGCTAAAACACATGGTCTTACAGTATCAAAATGAAAAGATTTTTGCCTATTCATGAAGTTATGGGTTTGGTGGGCTTTTGGGGTTTTCTTTTTGGTAGTAGTAGTAACACCAAATCCCTTAAATTTGCTAGGCAATGCAATAGGAGCTGTGGGGGCACAATTATAATCTTAATGGCTAAATAAAAATGTTCCTATTGCCCAATAAACCATACATTCAAAGGTATAGTTAGGAACTGGCAAGAGTGGGGTACTATAGTCATAAAGTCACTTCTTTAAATTATGAATGCTATTAAAAGAAGACCAGATGTCCCACTGAGCTGATTTTGCTCCCAGTATTTTTCCTGTAGGAACTATAAGAAGTAATTATTCTGGCTTCAAAATAATGAAGTCAGCTTGGAAGGGGAAAGTTTTCAATAAACATGCCAAATATTACCTCTTTTGTAAGTGCTGTTTCTTAGAGTTAGCTGTGGAAAGTATTATTTGTTGTTTATTTCTTTATAAGAAAGTCATTCTGGCTAACTAACTAGTTTGTCAAGATTATTGACCCATGAGAAAACAGCACTCGTTATAGAAAAGGAACTACAGTACAAGCTTTAGATAATTTGATGTGAACACATTTCATAATTCATGATACTGAAAATTATTTATGCCAAGAAATATGCTGACATGTCCCTACTTCATTTATCAAGTCTGCCTCTGCACTGGTGGTGGGAGTTATGAAGTCAGTATTTCACAATGTGAAACAAGGCATGGGCCAAACTAACAAACACCTTCCAATTTTTAATATAATATAATATATATGTATGGGTTTTTATCTCACTTTACTAAACATCATGAAATTTAATACCTTATTACTTTTTTGAAAGGCATCTGAATTAAAAAACCTGAATCAGCAAGTATAAATACTTGGTTTCTACCTTCTACACATTTCTGTACTTCTGCACTGTTCCATTATGGTCACGCTGCATGTGTTTTTATAAATTCTAGTGGTTTTCCCATACAAGATTTACCTTCTGCTCTTTACTTTCAGTCAACTGTTGCATTTACTCAGAACTAAAATTTCTCTTGGTACACTACCATAAAGCTTTGCAAGTTAGCACTCCTTTATTTATTTAACAACTGTATCTACTAAGCAGAATGTTTCCAACAGAGAAGCCTACAGGAATTCCTAGAAACATCAGTAATTTGAATCATCGGATAATGTGACAAAAGATATAATAGACTCTTTTTTGCCCTAAAACATGTCAGTTTGCTCCTATTGATGCAGAAAGACAATTGTCATGTCTTTTACACAGTGCTGGAAAAGCTGATTGTATGGCCATGGATGGTGCTGTTGATGGTTATTTTGCACTGTATGCACTTCTCTTGCTGTTAGAAAAATGTTTTACTGGAACCATAAAGTCTGAGAACTGAAGTTATTTGTTTTAATAAGAGAAGAATGTATGAACTTTGTGATCATAGAAACCATTAACAATAAAAGACAGGCCTATTTTACTTTAAAATAACAACAAAAAACCAACAACCACCCTGAAACTTTTTCTTTTAACTTTATTTATCATACCCTATGGAGTTTATTTCTCCCTAGGCATCTACTATTTATTTTTTAAGAGATGTTTTCAAAAGACATTAAAGCAAGAGAGAAATTTAAAGCTGAAAAAAGGAATTGACATCCTATTACTATATGGTAGAAATTACAGAGAGTAATTATTCAGATTGGTGCTGAACAAATAAGAAATTATGCTGTCCATATATATTACATTTGAAGTATTGCCTGCTTCAGTTGCTTAGGAAAAATAAGTAAATCAAGCTCCTCTAGGTAGCAATTGCAATATATTTCAGCCAATGAGACTTACTTACTTAAGTTTTCCTGCAACATCATACTTAATTTCTTGAAAATGGAAGATTATAACATAAATATAACATAAACATTATTACGTGAGTCAAATGAATTTCAACACTGGGACAAAAAAGGTGGAGGAAAGATCCATAAAGTTTAATAATTCCTTTCAGAAATTTATAAAATCTCAAAGGTGTGGTTGCAGAGAACAGTTCTGAAGTTCAGTAGGATGACAGGGAAAAAATTAACCTCATGTACGCTGGCATGTTATGTTGACGTGTAAGATACAGTAGTAGTCCAGCCCTTGCAACTTGCATGTGGCAATTCAACACCAATGGTGGTAAATTGTCTTGCAATAGTTACTCATGGCCTATATTGCCAGTAAGTTGAGTTCTACAGCATTTAATTTCATTTCAAGTTTTACACTGGGCTGCATAAAATATGGTCCAGTTGTAAAATGTCTTTTACCCACAAAAAAGAGAGAAAATTTTGCTGGCTCATATATAAAACATCTTCAGGTCTTTCTGCATAGAACATTACATGCATGTGTGATACATAAAGAATATTCTATTGTGTGAGGAGATACAACAGAAAGACAAGAGGAAATATGAAAGTAGCATAACGGATTATTGCACAGACTCGGAGAAATAGAAAGAATGATTATCTACTGAATGCTGCCAATTATGCTGCCATCTTTTGAAAACTGTGCTGTATTTGAAGAACGCATTCAAAGAAGGGAATAATTATCGTGTTACCTGATGAGTCTTCACCTGGCAATGGGTGAAATTTAGAGCAATAGAGCTTATTTTATATTTTTTTGATCCAGACAGATCCAACTTACAGATTGAACAATAATTCTACAAAAAGCCTAGTAGGAAAGAGACATACTAACTTTGCATCATGAAACATTGCCTGTGACACGCATGAAAATAAAGGAACTCCCCTTAAATCTTTGTGGAAAACCAGGAAGGATTGCAGTAGCCAGCAGCAAATGATTTTGGTTTCTCTACTGTTAGGTTCAGAAATAGATGTACACCTGATCAAGATGTTTTTACCTTGACGGTGGATGAATTATGAAAAGGAAAAGAATAATGTGGGATGTACTTTTTTAAACAAGTGAGACAGGACTACCTGCATGCAAAGTACTGCCTTTCTCATTGCCAGTACCACATGTGTGTGAATCCCAGGTGCATTTGAGAAACTTATGTAAGCTTAAGATTTATGAGTTCCCTCATCTAATTCTCTTTGCAGAGCCCAGGAGAGTGGATACCACTGCAAAATGTGTCCATTTTATCTGAGACAATACACCTGTCCTCTGCATTTGCTGACCTTGGTAAGTAGAAGGTAGTGGGGTCACATTTGTTTTTGGGGATGGAATATCCATACTAATCTGTAATGCAGTTGTATTCAGGGTACACTGCAAAACAGTGCTAATTGGAGTCATGTCATGTCCTAAATATGATGATGCCAGACATGAAGTAGATCTAAGTATGTGTCAGCTTCAAGTCTATGTGCAAGTATCCTATCTGACAGATTCATCTCCAAAAGATAACTCCACTTTTCTAACCCTGCACACTCAGTCTACCTGTATTCCTCCCGGGTCACTTGTCCTTGTTTCTATCTCCTGTACTCTTCATTTTTACATCAAATTTTTTATCAAGAGCTACTTGTTCATCCATGAAGGTCCTCTGCCATCTTACCTTGATTTCCTGCTCATCAGGATGGACTGTTCTTGAGCTTGGATGAGGTGGTCCTTGAATCTCTTTAAGACAGTCTGCCATGAGATTCTTTCAAGCAGGTGCCTGAACAGGTCAAAATTTGCTTTTCTAAAGGCCAGAGTTATGATCTTGCTGTCTGCTTTATTTTCTCTTCTCAGGACCCTGATCTTCATCATCTTGTTACCACTGCAGCCAAGACTACTGCCAAACCTTGTATTCCCAACCGATCCTTTCTTGTTTATAAGTACGAAGTCTAGCAAACCATCTCCCCATATCTACTTCTGTATTACTTGTGGCAGGAAATTTATGCCCTTGCCTATGTCTGTTGTGTTGCCTCTCTGGAAGACAGTGGTGGTTCACGTCCCACATGAGCGCAAGAGCCTGTGAACATTAGACTTCTTCCAATTGTTTAAAAAGGCATCATCTAATTCTTCATCCTGATCAGACAGCCTGTAGCAGACACCCACCACAAGGTTGTCCATGTATGCCTACCAATCCTGACCTATTAGCTCTAAGCTGGCTCATGGGTTCAGCTTGTTCTTCTTTATGATTGCTTCCTTCATTATTTAAAATCATATTCTTACTTGCTTGATCAGACCTGCCTGGGCTTCATTATGGTAACTGTGATTACTGAGAACTAAGAGCAGATTAAGGAAGAAAACCATTCAAAGCCAAGTCCTAAGTGCCGTAAGACCATAACTGCTACAATTATTTCCAGCTCTTTTTCTTCGAGGCAAAAAAGGTAGCATTCACTTTTCTTTTATTCTTTTGATGTAGAGTCACCAAGAGTTCATTGATGTGACACAAAATCTTGTGCTTTGTAAACTTTCTTCATTTTGTTTACTGTGGAAAATGTGTTTTGTGTCCCTTAAATTTTTGTTATGATTATCTGTTGGAATTCACAATATGTATCACACAAATTTTGTTTGGGCAGTTGCCATTTACATGTTCTATACAAGGAAGCAATCAACGTGTCTTGCTAGACACTGACTCCCTTCTCTGTCTGCAGAACACACTTGAAAAATGTTCTAACGTAAATGTAGCTACTGTGCCTAAAAGCTTTTTAAAAGCCATATAAAACTACTTGAGACAGAAATAATGGCCCTTCCTTCATGAGAAGTGAGAACAGAATGTGCAGTCAACAGCAATACAGTAAAAACGGCGAAAAAATCAAGAACTTTACTAGATTAATTTCTCATACTGTCAATCACATTGTATTACCTGAGCTTTCAGGAAATGAGTGTCTCTAAAGGATTTTGTGATATGTCAATAATATTGGAAAGATTTTTAATATTCTGTTTAATAAACAAGTAAGAAAAGTCAGGTATCTCGCGATGTGTCATATAATCATAAGCACAATCCTAATTCAGAAGTGTAGTGATTCTGTCCTGAACAGGCACAAGCTGTACAGAAACATTCTTCTGCTTCTATAAGTCTCCTTTTTCAACTGGTAACTGCTGAGAGAAAGTAAAATGTCAATGTGTAGGTATTAAGAAAAAAATCTGCTATTATTTTTTAGTTAAAGAATGTTGTTTTGTAGCAGACTGAAGTATTCATGCTATAATAGGGGTATGTCCTGCTTTTAATTTTTCTTCTTTTCTTTTGTTAAGAAAAAACCTTATGAGAAGGTGCTGAGAGATTCACATGAGCGAAGTGTTTCTCTGTGTATAGATACAGAACAGAACAGAGACAATGCAGAAATACTGTACTCTGAGAACCTCTGGGTTTTGGATTCTTAGATAGCCACTTGGAATTTGAACCTTTTGCACCTTTTCCTTATCAGAATACCTATAGAGGAATGAACTTTCAGTGGCATTCCTGACTCTAATGAGAGTTATTAATATGGTCACACTCCTGTGCATCTGCTACTTGAGCATGAAAGAAGAAGTAAGTGGCTTAGCTGTGCATCTAAAGAGTGTAATGAACTGTATTATAGCTCAGGTTAAGGTTTGACTTACATAAGCAAGAAGAGAAGATATTTGAATTGAGGGAAAACCACTTGGCTTGTATCTATTCTTCTCTGATACAATTTTTGAATGTCTCTTAAAGCAGAATGTATTCTTGGGCTTATCTCTAAGTCTGTACTTACAGATGGCCAACAAATGCTGAGCTGTTCTAGTATCATAAGTGAATATTTGTGTATATGCTAATATGAAAGGACAAATTTATTCATTGGGTGTATTTAAATTAGAGCATTTATTATGGCCGAAATTATTAAAAAATTTATTTATGACATTGAATATTTAAACAAAGTTTGTTCTTATTCTGCTGGGACTTTCACAATTCCATAGTCTAAATTAAAGATGAGAATCTGAGAATCTGAAGGAAGGAAGGAAGGAAG
>VZTE01005667.1:1624003-1706909 GCA_013397775.1 Eulacestoma nigropectus | reverse complement strand
GGAAGGAAGGAAGGAAGGAAGGAAGGAAGGAAGGAAGGAAGGAAGGAAGGAAAGAAGGAAGGAAGGAAGGAAGGAAGGAAAAAAGTTCTTTTGGCAGATGGGGTAGGAAAGGAGCATGAAGCTGTTGGAGAGTATTTAGACTATGACAACATTTTCTTGTATTTCCTTTTTTTTTTTTTTTTATTTTTGGGTGCTTCGAGGGTATAACAAAGCCAGCTTCAATAGGCGTTCTATCAAATAAGCACCTACATGAATTACAGATGTGGCTCTTGCTGGGGCATGTTTTTATCTCTGTGCCACACACATCTTTAGTTTAAGACGCTTGTCAATCCACTGTGCAGCCTTGAGCATTTGTTTTGTCTTTTCTCTCCTGTGGTGCCAAGCAAACAGCTTCTTAGCTCCCCTGTCTGCATTTCTGCATCTGCTATGTCTTTGCATGTGGCATATGCGTGGCTGCCTCACTGGAGTGAAAATGATTCTGGTTAAGCAGAAGAAATATCATATAATAGGCCCCCATAGGTCCCAATCCAAAGGTTTCTAACCAGTTTTCTGGATTATACTTTCATTCCTAGTTACAGGATACCTTTTCTTCTCCCCATCCTCCCCACCTCTGCATCCCCTACCTTTTAATTTCCCCCCTTTTTTTTTTTTAACAGTGCTACGGATAAAAGGTAGGATGGAGACCACTCTTACTTTCTTTCATTGTTTCTTGACCCAGTAAATACTTTCTTTGAGTCATGCATCTTCCACAACAAAGTGGAGTTAAATTATTTGGGAATGTTAACTTGGTTTACCCCAGCTACAGATCTTTCTGAATAACCAGGAGACAGGAGAGATGTTCAAATTGACTTGCCATGCTTTTTTTGTAAAATAGCAAATCACTTGCTCTGTGTAGCTCTGTAGAAGTACTGACTGTCTTTGTTCTGGGTTTTGGTTTGTTGTCTTGTTTTTAATTCTCATTTCCTTAGAATATCTCAAAAAAATTATGGTAATTCTAGTAGTGCCTTACAAACATATGCAATAAAATTCTCCACTTCTAGATGGGAAAAATGAATTGGAGGAAAAAGGAATAGAGTTGCTTTTGCTTTGCCTGTTGTCACTGAAGGCAACTTTGTATTTCATTTTCCTCTGGTAAGATCAATTTTTTCCAGAGGGACTGGGCTCTGTGTCATGATGATAAACATGTGGAAAAAAACCCCCAACAATCCCAATTTCAACTGTATAGGAAATTATGACTTCATCCTGGTAACTTGTCTTTCTGAAGAGGTACTGAAGAGTTTTAAATCTCTTCTTGTGCAAGTGGCTTTTCTTCATTTGTATTGTAATGGGCACATTCTTCTAATACATTCTCAAACCAGAATATAGTCTTTGCTTAGGTTCATGGATAATCCTAGAACAACATCCTATAGACGGAATGACAAGTTTTTATTTCTGTATGTTATAAAGTCTCAACTGAAGCTGTATGTTCACGTTTAAGGATATTTTGTGTCTTTAGGACATTGAACTCATGTATGTTGTGAAAGGGTCCTTTTAAGCATATGCACGTTTTTGCCCTAAAACTTGATTAAGCAAATGTAATATCTTTTGTAGTTCAATTTACTACTGCTTGTTAGAATCTTGATAAACTTCAATCAAATATTACTAGAGGCAAAGATATCTCCAGGTATTTTGGGTTTTTTGTGGATTATTTTTGTAGGGTATTTTTGGGGTTGTTTTTTTGTTTGTTTTTGAGGGGAGTTGGATTGGTTTGCTTGGGGCTTTTTTCTGATGCTTGATTTTAAGGAATAGTAATAGGGGCAAAAATTGCTCCTTGTTGAAGGAATTTTCCTGTTCTGCTAAAATTTGAGGTATGCAGTTCCCTCTTTTATTTAAAAGAAAGTAAAGGATGCAGCTACCATACCAGATCAAGGCAAGCCAAGCACTGAGGGATGGCAGGGAAGCAATCTTTGAGTTGAGCCCACATGTTCCTCAGAATTAAGTCTAAGTGACTCTGCCTGATTAACCAAGAGGTGTAGCTTCTGTTGGGTTCTGAGGGAATCAGTGATACTTATTAAATGAGTTAATTACTAAGCTGAGTACAGAGAAGAATAATTGTCTTATAACAGCAATTGTTTTTAACAGTCTGTTTAACCAGAAATAGTGTTTCTGGTTGGAAAGATCTGGGCTTATAAATAAGGTAATTAAATGGCAGTATGCAATATACTCTAATTATAGTGTTATATTCCTAAATATAACAGAGAATGTTGGGTTAATCCAGTCATAACTATATATTTAACGACATACTACCTTGGAATATATGTTATGAGAATTCTGTAGTAGCAATTCTTTCAAAGAATGTGATGATAAATTTAGTGCTGAGAAGTAAACATATTTAAATATAAAGTATTTCTAAATTAATTCTTATATCAAATTTTCCTGTGGCTTTTCCCAAGGTGCTATTGTTTAATGTAGAAGATCATTTTGGAGTCACCTCTAATGGTGACCACAGTTAGTCTGTGGGTTTTTTCCAAAACGCAATAGAAAGCCATATTACCAGTCCCTTAATTTAAATGCTTATTTCATTCCAAGAACAATTAAATATGAATTTGTTTTGCCAGCTACAGATAAGGATTAGAAATATTTATATATAGGGAATTCAGACATGGTACTTGAAATTATTCCCTGGCTTGCACAGATAGCAGTGTTTAATAATGCTTTTGATAATTGTAGCCAACTGCATGCATATTGTGACACTGAGCAATTTCTTATATGTCTATTGTCAAATACTACAGTATGCTTCTCACAACAGAAAAATGTCAGGATCTGAAATTTTAAAGTTCTGAGTAAAACTTTTGTCTATGAAGTTGGTCATAAATGGACATGAGTGGAATGATCATTCTAACTTTAATAATATGCTAACCCTAATACTATGTATAGTAAATTGAGATTTAGCATTTGTTATTTGTTCAGTTGACAGGTTTATATGTCTCAATTTACTGTGACAAAGCAGTAAAGAAAAAGGGATTTCTAAAGAGTAGTATGAGCTGCTTATTTAAACATGCTAAACAGATTGCGTGGCAAAATAGTAGTGCTTTATTTTTACCAGTTCACTAGTTTATTTCTTTTACCATATGCTCCCTCATGAAATACCTGAAAGGTCAGTCAAAAACATGAGGATTTTCCTCTGGTTCTGTATATATAGTTAGGCTATGAACAATTTTTTTAAAATTCCTCCATCAATTTTGTTTCTGCTTGAAGCGTTTGGTTGCTGAGGATGGAAAAATATTTCTATTCATACTAGAAATTAGCTAGTTATGAGTGCCAGTGGGTGAAAACTAGGAAATCCTGTTAAGAAATAGTAGGACAAGTTATTTGGGTTTTGGGAAGTATTTCTACTTACTGGTGTCAAGCAAACCTTCTCAGAAGAGATCACGATATCTCAAAATTTATGCTAAATGGCACTTGCAGTGAGAGGCTACACTAAGATCAAGAAAAAAATCAAGACAAACACTAGGAAGCAGATGATTTGAGATTAACAGTAAAAGGCCATGAAAATCGGAATGTTTCTGAAAGTCTAAGACCTCTGTTAAAAAATCATTAGCTAGTGCAAGTTATGCATAAATCCTTTGTTTCTATTCCGTGAAGAAGGAGATATCTCTAGCAGTTTTGTTGGTGAAAGCCTACTCAGATTTTCTTCTGGAGTGAAAAGATGTACATGACCAATGAAAGGAAAATTTAAAATGCTTCCCACACTTTTTCCATTATGTGCAGGCAATAAAAGTTATTAGGAGGATATTCGCTACTTCTGTATTGTCAGATTCACCACAGAGCTACCCTCCATCATCCCAGAGGGAATTACATGATTAATGATCAGAGTCTTGGCTCATGGCTGGAATCAAATAAATCTTAAACATCTTCCTAAAGGCTGTTGAGCTGATCTCAGTTTTACGTTTCTAAACATTTGCTTTTATTTCATATTCTGAGGTCATCTGGAAGGAAATAATATCTCCTTTTTTTTTTTTCATTATGTGGGGAAGGGAGGGAAAGCTGAACAAGAACAAAAAACTTGTATTAAATCTATCCAGCAGAAGCCATAGTTTTTTCTATGTGCTTAAATTAACTGTATCATTCCCACTTCTACTATATTTATTATTATATAATCTAAGCAGAAATTAAACTTACTGATTTAAATATTAAAAGAATTAAGCTGATGATTTTTTATCTTAATCCATACTACATACTGAAATGGATTTACTAGATGATTTTATTTAGTTTCCCAGATTATTATGCAAGTTATATATGTTGCCTTGAGTTTTGGTCTTTTTTTAATGCAAAATTGGTCAGCTCAAAAAGTGGTAATGGATGATTCTTGTACTATAATTTTAATACATGCATCTTTGTGTATTTTTTTACTCATGCTTTAAAATATTTGTAAAAATTATTGTAATTCTGTCGTGTATATGTTGTGCATTGAACTCGGGGGAATTATGACTGATGAACAAAACGTTTAGAAAAAAAAGGGAGTTGGGCTCAATGGTCCTTATGAGTCCTTTCCAGCTCAGGCTATTTTACAGTTCTATGGCTGTGTTGAGACCCTGGGACACCCTGAGAAAAGCATGAAAAACTTGGTCTTAAAAATTTTTAGATTAAGTAGATTCCATCTCGGTGTGTCATTATGTGAAGGAATAAAAAAAAAAAAAGGAAAAAGAATCTACTTCATGTTTCAATAGGATTGCTTTTTGTTTTGCTAATTAGCCTTTATTTTTACTGTCACAACAACACTTAGCTAGAGAGAAGACAGGTTGACAGAATGACTTTAAATCTTTTGTTGACTGAAAATTAAACCCCAAATCTCTAAGATACTGACATTGCTGATCAGCAGCTTCCTGGGTGCACATCTTCAGATTCTTACTGAATGCAGTGCCTTTTGCACAGAATGCTTCACCAGCTGAAGAGCATTACAGCTTTAATCTCCAACCTAACAACTCCATGTTATCACAGAGAAGGATGAATACAGTTGGGATGAATATTGTTCTCATATTTGTGGGTCAGAGTACATACCTCTGTAATTCTGCAGGAACATCTCTAGAACAAATGACCTCTAAACTGGAGGAATGAAAGAAGCTCCTTTAACCCTGAGGGTCTTGTTTCTTAGCCAGATGGACTAGTCAGGGTCAGATGCATTGGAACAGCACTGTCTGCTTGGATTTGCTTAGAGAAGGAGAGGTGCAATGCTGACTGCACAGCTGCTACATCAGTATCTGTGAAATAGCAGTGATGCTGAAACATCCCAGTGGTCAGGTATGGAAAACAGACAGTAGACAAATTAACAAAAGTAACTTCACTTCTGGTAAAGTGCAAAAAACTTATAAATCTGAAAAAAATTGTCAGTCCCAAGCTACCTTATATATTGTAGCTGTGAATGAGGAGAGTCAGCTCTATGGCTTGGCCACCTGTATCAAAATGAGTTAGTTCTGCTAGTAAAGAACTTTAGGAGCAACAGAAAAAGTTAGAAACTCTAATGTGCTCAAGCTGTAAAAATACGGGGCGCCCTTCTGCCCACTGCCATGAATGGCACATAATAGGCATTTTTGTTCTTTTATCTTTGAAATTTTCCTTTATTTATGGAATGGTTTAATTCCTTGTGTTTGTTGAAGAAGAAGAAGAAGGGTAAAAGGTAATTAAACAAAGATGAAAATATCAAGTTTTTTATTCTCCAAGAAACCTTCTTAATTCTTCAGATTCCCCAGTGCCTTTTAGTCACAGAGCATATATGTACACTTTATGCTAAGCTGGAGCCCAAATTTGACTGCAATTTATTTCAAATCCATATTAAAATGGATTTTATAAACTGAGTCTTGGAAATTTTTTTATACCCTGGTTTAGAGCAAATAAACACGTTAGTGTTGATTCTCAAAGGGAAGAAATGATTAGTGAAAATATCAAAGTGGCTTAGGAAACAATCTATACCTTGAAAAGATGCCAACTAGAAATAATAAGGCTATTCTGTTTCCCAGGAATTCTGTGATGAAAGGATCCTAAAGTTAGTCTTCTGTCTTAGCTGAATCTCTGTCTTACACCTGAGAGCTGAAGCATTTCTTTCCTCTCTATTCCAATCCAATGATAAGCAAGTTAATTTAAGCCATCATGAGAGCCGAGCAGGAGCTCTCAGACAATTGTCTTGTTTGCTGCTGGGTATTGCTTGCTAATGAGTTCTGTGGCTCTTTACTGCAGTCTGAGATCCTTCCCTACCTGTTGACAAAATAGCAGTGATGTCCAGAGAAGTTCTGATATGTTATCTAGAAGAAAATAAAATGATTAATCCATTAGAGTTTACCTTGAATTAAACACTAGCAACAGGTTGGAATAATGAGAAGAAACAGCTTCCTGTCAAGCAAACCTAGCTGCACTCCTATCCCTGCAATGGAAGTTTCCACTGACAACCTCACTGTAACTAGTAGGGATTTTGTTGAGGTTTGATTACCATGAATGCTTGTTTTCTTTCCTTTTTTGTTCCCTCAGATCTCTTTGCTCCATATCTCATTAATCTATTTTCCCCTCTAACAATCACCTCACCTCTATTATCTCCTGCTTTACTCTTCCTGTCAATCCCTAGGGCTGGCACCAATCTGCTTTATACGCTCTCTCAGCTACCACCTCTTGCCTTCCTATCCCTGCTTCGAGGCTTTGAGCTCGGAAATGAAGGTTGCCATTAGGTAGGGAAAGACAGTAACAAAACAGTAAGGAAAGTAATGTCTTACAGGAAAGTCACTTCAAGCTCAGATACTTCTTTCTTATTTACCTCAGTCACAGCTTTTTGCGACCTAATTGATACATCTTCTGTTCGGAAAGTGCTTTGACATGGTATCATCCAATATTTCAGAGTTCCTGTCACATCAAGTTTGTCAATATCCAGTATAGGACCTCTTTTCTAAGGTGTGGTTGTAGTTCAGATGTTTACCTGACTCAATGAAGGATGGGAAAGAAAGACGTCATCAGCATCAAAGGAAGTAGCCCCATTTCTGTTGCTGCATGAAACGAAAACTTGTTTATCCAGGACTACCTAAACTTTCATCTGACAATCAAAATTTGAGTTTCTTCATAACCACCAGAAAATTACAGAATAAACCCTGCATTTTTTGAGCTATCCACGGAAACAAACTTATTGATACAGGAACTAATAAAGGAGTGTTTTCACAAAAGGTAGGCTGTTGTTTTTGCACGTAGTATGTTTTGTGTCAGATTTTTTTTTTTTTTTAAAGAAAACAGTTCTTATTTCTTTGTCAAGTGATGTGATAGTTTAGTCTATTTTACATAGTATCTGGAGTGATGTATCAAATCCAGGGACCATTGCATTAGATCCCCTTTTTCAGATCCCCAGGATTAATTTCAGCCCAAAGGCCAAGGAGTGAGCAGTCATTAAGACAGGACATTTATTTATAGGTAAGGACTGACATACTTCTTCAGAATAATTCAGAGAGCTTCAGTTTCATGTGTTATCCTGTATTTGCTCTTTTGAATCTGAGAACCTAGCTTCTGTCATTACTAGCATGCAAGTACTTAATCACCTTCTTGAAATTAGAGGGAGAACACAGAAAAGGGAGGAGGACTACTTCCTTTTAATTTCAGCTACAGCTGAATAATATAATCTGGAAATAAATTGAGTGCGTTATTCATTACAGTTATCAGCCTGAAACTTTTCTTTAGCTATAAACACATTTTAAGGATGTAAGAGAAAAATACTTCTGATTTGGAGAAACAATTTATTGATGAAAGATTTTTTGGCTTTAATGTGAAAGACATATTTCAAGTGGTTAAATTACATATGTCACACTTCGCCTTCATTGAGATAAACTTGTAACTTTAATTATTTGTCAGGGACAGGAGTTTATCTGCAGTTTTGAAACTATAAGTGTAAAAATTTGGACTGATTGGCAAATTAAAAGTACTTGTTAATTGTCAGATATTGAGGCTACTCTTTCTTGCATGAAGATAGACTAGAAGGGGAATAAAATTCCCGGAATAACCATGTCAGAATAAGGAACAGATGAAATGTTCAGTGACAAAAACAACAGAAAAATGTTCTTCCAAATTAAAGATGAGGCACAATGTCTTGCTTTGATCAGTGACCAGGATGGCAGAGCTATTTCTCTTCATGGATGGCATGGCCTCTGAATAAGGGATACAAACATTCTAGTCTGTGTTATAGATGGTCTTATTAAACTGATTTAGGTAACTTACAGAGAACTTTCCTCACAGACATATTACATAGGATTTAGCACTTTGGAAAGAATTGCCAGTTGTAAAATTTCTTTTTTGTTTTTAACTTCATGAAACCTGGAAGTAAAGAGGTGTTAATCTGCTTTGCTTTCTTCTTTGAGGACGTCTTTAGGTCATAAAAAGCCATGCACAGGAGTTGGGAATGTAACTTTCCAGGGATGATAACCTATCTAGCAACTTTGAAAGGAAAATGTAGATTCAGAGACTTCATTGCTCTAAAATGATTGTACACCTAAGTTGGCAAAACACCATGCAAATGAATTTAAATCTCATCTGTAAATAAATGGAAACATATCTCATCCAATCTAAGCTGTAATTTTGAATGAAAATCAGTTTATTATTAGTAATGTGGAACAGAGGTAATAACTGCTTAATTCATTCAATTGAACACCAGCAATATTTGAAAGCTGATCAAAAACCAAAAGACTTCACAAAATAGTAACTGCAAAAGAAAAGCTGCTTTACCAGCTCTTTATAGCGATGACATGGCTCTTCAAGGTTACTTATATTAAGAAGGTATATATTTGACCTTTATTCTTCACCTGAAACAGTTTACAATTATCAAAATCTTATTTCTTGAATATTTAAATGCAATCTCACAATAAAATAATTAGAGTGGGAAGGGCCATTTATTTTAGTTACATTTGTGTTCCCTCTTGGGAAGTTTCCCTTCTTAGACAATTTCAGCAAAATGCTAGAAGTTGAAAATCAGATACTTGGATTTTCATACATGTTTGATTTCATTTGAATAAGCCTATGTCTCTGCAGAATTTTTTGTTTGTTTTTTAACGCAAACAGAACCGTCAACATGTACGAGGTTTCTTGTCAAAATATTAACAGAGAGTAACAAAACTGGAAAAAAGATTTGACGCAATTGATCTTAAATTGCAGAATTTAGGCTGTTAGTAATTTTCATAGGTAGATTAAAAGACCCCAAAACAACCCTTCATACATGCTAAAATATATGCTGATGTTATTCTACAGTTAAGTAATTTGTCTTGGCAATTATGCATAGTAGAAAAAAGATAACAAGTCATTTAATAACTGTCTTACTTTCTTATATGGTACACAAAACCTCATTATTGTAATTTATTAGTTATTATGTTTGAAGAAATTAATAAATTTTTTTGTTGTACTTAGTTGAAGGACAGAAATAAATGGTTCTACAAGAGACAGATGGCAAAATAATTACATGCTGAATTTATTAATATTGCATAGAAAGAGCTACAACATCAATAGTTGTGAAAGATGCTGTCATGGCCAGGCTTACCTTTGCTGAAACTCATGAATGCAGCTTTGAAAATGTATCCTTCAACAGCTATGGTAGCTGTAGAGTGAATTCTAACTTTGACTTTCTAAAAACCAAGTCAGTCACTGTGTGACTTATTAACATAATTAGTTGTCATAAAGATGCAGGCTTAAAGATGTACTTGCTAATGAGCCATCTGAAATCTGATGAAATCTTCCCCTTGCCTTCCTTCCCATGTTAGTGCTTTTTCTTTTCTTTTTTTTTTTTTTTTTTTTTTGAGAAGCGAGGATTGGATCATTACTTCCCAAATGATTGACTCTGATCTTTCATCCTGAAGCGTCTGACCTGGGGGATCCAGATAAAGTGGAAAATTTCACAGAAATTTTGTTCATGGATTCTGTGGAAAGTGGAATTTTTCAAGTTTTTAAATTAGTCTTTTCACACTGTTGAAAAGATATGTTAAAATCTCAATAAAAGGTTAGAAGCTATTCTCTTGCTTTCCCTTTATACATTACAGAAGGCTTTCTCATGGTCAGGTGAGTATTATATCATTTCTGTCATCTTCTGCTAAAGCCTGTAAAAGAAATCATTTATTCTGTTGTCAGTTTTGCACTAGATAAAGGAAACATATACTCAGTTAAGTGCGGAACTCCCAGTGAAATCAATGGGAATCTCATGTTTTAGGAGCCTATGAAAATTCCTTGGTGCCTAAGTGAATCCCAATGACACAATCACCTTCAAATCTCTTGTCTTTTAAGGAATGCTTTCATATTTCTGCAGAGAGGTAGGGAAAGCAGTCAAATGTTCAGGATAACTAATAGGGATGTTCCTTTACAGCTGAGTGCCTTGATTGCTGCTACCTTTTTCTCTTTCAGTCTTTCCTGCTATTACTTCTAAAACTCATTTACATACTGACATATTTTTTAGTATAAACTCCCAAACATTGGTGTAAAAATTTATATACATGGTATAACACTTCTTATGATAGGAATAACATTGTGGAATTTGAAACAAAGATTTTGATTGCTAGAGCAATCTGGAGTTCCAGATGTTCATTTTACCTAGCTCTAAATATTGGGGAAGGAACAAACTGTGATCCAATAATGCATATTTATAGTTATCTGTTCCTGATTAAATGAAATAGAGCCAGAAATGATAAAATAGGCTTCTGCTTGAGCAAGGTGTCTCACGAGGACAATCCCAAACTACTCCTTATTAACTGCATATTGTTATAGTGCATATGACTAGAATTTTTGTTTAAGTTATATCCATTATACTATATTATATCAATTATATATGTTTACTTTAAATGCTGCAGTCACCATCTTTTACATCGCAACTTCATGCAGAACTTGTGTGGTAAACAGTAAATTTGGGGTTAACCGTTTTTTGCTGCAAGGTTTAAACCTGTGTCTCCCAGGAAAGTATTCTAATAGCCTAATTAAAAGCCAAAGTAGACTACTGGGCTCTGCAACTGTGTAATTTTCGTTAAAAAGGAGCAAACAAAAAGGAAAGGAATTGTAGGATTGTGTTGCTCATTCTTCTTGGTTCCAGAATTCTTTTTACATTTTACAGTTTAGAATCAAGAGATAAAAATTTCAGAGGTAGAAATTAGAGTTACAAATCCTCACTTTGAAGTGCACAGACTTTAGGTCTCTTTGCTCTACATTACTTTGGTTCCATTAATATCTCTCTCCAAAAGGAAGCTGGGGGCTAGGACTCTGTGATTTGCATATACCTCGCAGATTAGGGCTCTTCTGCCTGTTAGGAAATGGGGATTCTTGGAGTATTCTATATACCAAAGAGTTTGGCAAATTTTCCTGACTGTTGAGACTACAGATGTTCTGTGACACAAAAATTACACAGAATATTTTTGAGTTGAGTCAAGAACTGTCTTGCAAATTAAAGCGCCCCATAGACTGAGACACAAATGTTGAGCAGGGGTTTGTGGATTTAGTCTGGGATTTATATGAGAAAATACTGAGGAACCTAAATCTTGACTTGGATTTAAGTGCTGATGTACACAGACACAATGCCAATAAAGTTTACACCAGCATTTTACACTTGCTTAGAGGAGAAATAGTTGACAGGATCTGCAATTTGTATTTGAGAAATACATTCATTTAAAAACAAAAAAAACCGATAAAAGATCCACAAATCCCCATGAAACTCCCCAAAACTAAAGCAAACACCTCCAAACTATAGAATTCATGCAGTACAACCTAAACACTGTACAATGTTGTCCTTGACTATGCTTAGCAAGAAATGTGGAATGAAGATTTAACAATGAAAGAAATTACGAAACTTGATTAGGAGAAGCACACTGACCTAACAAAAGTGAAAATAAGATTTGATTGGTATGTATCATAGGAAATCAAGAAAGTTCTGCAAGAGGATTAATAATTACCTGATTACATCCTTCTGGTTTAATCAAAAAAGTTGAAGTGCATGTGAAACTGTATCACCCAGAATAACTATGGCAATTGAATTACATGTGTTTCTGCTAAAAGGAGAGAAAATTTTACAAACTAGGTTCTGAGGTTCCAAAAATCTGGCAAAAATCCTCCAACTGGCAGCCCCTCCCCCCAAAAAATTGAAATGGGTTTGGATTTTCGTTGCCATTAGAAAATTCAGTAGTGATAAGAGCATGGAATATAAGTACGACAAAGTTTCAATTAACATTTAAAGAAATGTATGGGTACCGAGATTAATAGTGCATATTCCATACACTATATTTATCAAAGTCAAACACTGAACTCATGTTTTTTTAATTCATGCAGTGTGCATTAGTAAATCAAATGAATTCCACTGCTTGTGCCCCTAAACCATTACAATATCAGCAGAAAACTGGATGTTTAAAATTATTGACATACCTGATCCTTCAAACTAGAAGGTATGCTTGAAAGAGAACCCTCTGTTCTACATCATGTCTTGTTTCTTTGTGTACTCACTACAGGTCAGTTTTCAGTGTGCTGTCTTCTTTGTTTTGCTACTTTCAAAGTAGATTATGCTTTTAGATTCATTAAGACAATAGTTGCCTCCTAGATAACTATTTAATTAAACCAGTTATTAGCAATTAATGTGTACATTTTAATATAATCTCATCTCAAATTAAGCTGGAAAATTTTAACTGAATTTGAAAAAATGGAACATTGAGTTTGGTAATTTCAAGATTATAACTCTTTCCAGTCATTTTTAATGCAGTTGTATAATTAGAAATTCTGATCACAAGTCTACTATGGTAAGAAAGCAAAGAGATTTCCTTAAAAAGCCTACAGTACTTTTTCAAGATTTTTAAAAAGTTTTTTTGGTTTTTTTTGTCTAATTCTGGATTTTTTTGTTCTTACATTAACATGCTCAGAAACTATTCCAAGGTTTATTTTATAATCATAATAGAGAAGAGTTTACACTAAAATAAATTTAAAAAGGGAACTTGTAAAGATATTAAGAAAAATACAGAAGAAACAGAAGAGATGCAGCATTTCTATTTCTCTGTTTAAGATTATGCACATAAATATCTCTGCTTGAGTTAATTTCTCTGAAGTTAATAGTAATCTTTTAATTGCAGTTTTTCAATAGAAATTTTACTGTGTTGTGGTTTAGGCTCTGAGGCCTCTATTTCACAGAGTCATAAAATGGCTTGGGTTGAAAGGGGCCCTTGAAAGTCATCTAGTCCCAACCCCCCTGCAGTGGGTAGGACACCTCCAGCTAGACCAGGTTGCTCAGAGCCCCACCTAGCCTGGCCTTGAACACCTCCAGGGATGGGGCATCCACTTCTCTGGGCACACTGTTCCAGCTTTATAAAGCTTCTTGTTACCTAAAGATGTAGATGAGTCACTAGTGCAGGTGTTTTTGAAAAACCCAATACACTGATACGGCTTCAAAAATGTGTACATATTTACTGTATGAAAACTTAATGCTACTGAAGGTGTTTTGCATTGAGTTGCCGTGATTATTGTCTGTGGAGACTAGCAGGCAGCAACTCATCTTAACTGTGTAGCCCTCCCAAAGAAACATAATTAAAAATGTAATTTGCCCTTTGCATGAAATGAGTTTTAACATGAATGCTTCAGTAAACAAATCTACCTATATAATTAAAGGAACATAACAAAATCTATTTAAAGCTCAGAGAAGGAGAAATGTGATATAAGGTCAGCTCAGTGTTTCATCCTACAATCATTTTCATTGCCAATTAGACACAGGTGTGTGCTACATAAATAAGAAAAACTATGAATGTGATGGATGTGATTATTATTCATCTCAAACAGCCTTTTTCTTTTTTCTTCCCTGTTCTAATTAGATAGTTTCCAGCTGTTCAACATGTGCTGCTGAGATATGCCATTGGAAAATCACATTGAAAACACAACACAACCATTCCGAATGCAGCAGTCTCTTAAAATAGTGTCAGAAATGTTATGGTAAACATTTAAACAGACTTAGACAAAAAACCATCAGTACTGCAATAAAAGCAGTGAAGACAAAAATGCGTTTCGACTTAATAATGTAAAGACAAAATGAAAGTCAGATGTACAGTGAGGGGAGAATGCAAGGTCTCTTGGAAAAAGTAGATGACTATGTGAATGAAAATTACTGACGTATAATTCTATAATGGTAAAAATTCTTAATTGTCATTGAAATGTAAGATCTTAGCTGCATCTTTCCACTGATCAGCTAGTTGAACCTAACATTCCCAGAAATGGGCTGGACTCTTAAAGAAGTCAAACTGGAAAAATGGTAGTAAAGTGCAGATTTGCAAATTTAGGCTTGTCTGGTTCATAGTCTGATGTGATTCTGAATGGTGTGATGGACAAATATTGCTACCAGCTCTCTAGGGCAGTTAATGAAACCAAAAAACCACAGGCAATCGAAGTGGGCTAGAGAAATGCACCTATCCACAGAGCCATAAATTGATTATTAGTCTACTTAGTTAAGAACCAGGAGTTGTTGAACAAGGAGTGTATGATTTGGAGGGCTTCTTCCTCCTCATTCGTGGGTGCAGCTGTGTTTTTACGTTTATGCATCTTCTAACACAGTTTGTTTACTTGTTTTTTCTTCATTGGTCTGAAAATGTGTCTGAGTCTGATAATCTGTGGGATGTTTCATTTTTGGGTGGATAAATTCCCTTTTTTATCTGTTACCCTGGAAGTATTTTTTTCCCTGCTACCAAGGTTGCATCCCTTCAGGAACAGCTGGAGACCCTTAAAATTCTGTGATCACAGGGTCTCTGTGATCATTGTGTGCCTGTACTGCTGGGATCTCCTGTTAAGAGAGATTTTATTTTCTTCAGTGGTCAAGCTGTAATGTCCTGATAATGTAAAAAGCATTTTATTAGCACAGCCTGTTTGCACGTATTTCACATATATTTCTGTCCTGTAATATGTAATGTTTTCAGGACTACTTGTTAAAAAGTGGTTTTGCAACATGAATAATAAATTGGTTTCATTGTTTTATTTGCCTTAAGAATCTGGGGAAGGCATCATACATGGTAGGCCAATGTGGGGCAATTTTATTCAGCTGTCCTTGAACTTCTGGTTTCATTTCTGCATTTAAATACATGAGGCAGTTTGAAGACTGAAGGGAGAAACATGAGCAGGCAGCATTATGAGCTTCTTTGTCACTCTTGGACTACGTGTCCTGTCAGCCCCCTGTGTGCTGGCACTGAGGTGTGTGCGTGTTGGGTGTTCAGGTAGGATGGCAGGAGACCCTGCAGCAGCAGCAGCCCGTGGGCCATACAAACATGGGGCTCTCTTCTGGAGGGCAGGGATGTGGCTGCGCAGGCTGCCTGTAGCCGGAGAGCTAACACAGAGTAGTTAACTGCTGGAGCAATCCCTGGTGAGCTCAGAACCTGCTAATTAGTGTTAGAGGCACCTGCTGCTGCCCCTCCCCATTGCCTTCACCCAATCAAGAAAGCATGTTTCTTTTCCCAGGGCACAATATGCCCCTGTTATTTTAAATCCCTGATGTTTTTCCAAAGGATCAACAGGATTTTAACAGTGTTCTCCTTGAGCTCCTTACAGCTGTACGATTTGTGAGTACCAAGCCAAATACTGCTGTTTTGTTTAGCACCAGTAAAAACATATAGACTGGCAACTTGGGAAGTCATTAGTAAGTGCTGAGGTTTTATTTATTAATTAATAAAATCCTCTCAGACTTCCAGCTACACAGTTTGAGAAACTAATGAAAGCTTTGCAATACTTTTGTGCTTTCTGTAGTTAGACAAAAACAATTTAAAGACTTAAAGATATATTGCTAAGGAAGACGTGCAGTAAAATTTAAATATACAACTTGAGAATTGAAAGAAAGGTAAAGAAAAACTTCAAAGGTATTGCTGCTGTTGGAAGAAGTTTTCACAATTCTGGAGTAACTTGTGATGAAATACTTTTGGCTTTTTAATATTGTTTTCTTTCCTAATCACTGAAGATATTTTTGTGATTTGCTAACTAAGTTCTTTTCCTACTAACTGTAGATGACTATGAAAACTTTAAGTTCTAGGTTTTAAAATTTTGCTTGCTTCTTTTAACGCTTGGGGTTCTTTTTTTCTGATGATAAGCTGCCTCTTTCTTTAAACACTTGATTTGTCATATAAACTGTAACTGTTAATTTTGTATTTTATGTTCTTAAGAGAGTATTCACTAGGACTAAAATATGCCAATTAAAATGCTATGACTTTTGACAAAATTAATTACAATCCCAACTCAAGAGAGAATAAAAAATGCAAGGGAAGACTTCAGATGACAAAAGAATGCTTTTTATGATTTCCAAGATTTCTCAGGTTTCTGCTATTTATGGAGGTCAGGGGGTGTGGCATGACTCTATATCCTACTAAAGTACTGTGGAGGAATTATTATTCTTTCTATTACATAGCTGAAACTGCAAATGTTTATCAGATGACAGCAAGAAATGGGAACAATTCAGGGTAATTTTTTCAGTTATTTCTATGCCCCCGCCTAATGCATATGTGTCCAAATTGGACAGAAGTGAGTTTGATATATTTCCCTTTCCCTATGGCCATAGATTCATGTGTCTTCCACCTTAAGCTTTTGTTGTGGCCTGATCTTAGTATTATTTTCTTTCTGTTCTCCCTTGCCTGTAAGCTCATGCTCATCTATCCTCTCAGGTTTTCCTATTTCCTACTGTCTTAAGAACTATATTAGCTATATTCGAACTATATTAGACAACCTTGAGGATCAAAAAAACATTCAAATAACTGTTAGCTTAAGAAATGTTTATGTCAGGCTCGGTGATTGCAGGTACGAAGCTGCTTTAACCTTCCAGGGAATCACATACAACAGCCACACGTTTGGTGGGTGTTTTCAGATGCCCACATTCTTGGCAACAGTCTTTTATCTGTGCACAGCTCATTCCCTATAATGACAATTGTTTTGGCTTTGAAACAAAGCCGATTGTGGAAAAGCAGTGACAGAAATTCAGAAGTGCTGGCAGTTAGGCAGAAGCATAAATGCTGTCTTTTATTTCATCTAAAGATGGTCTATGCATCCATGCACTGCAATTTTTTAAATTGCTCTCTATATCTTCAGTGATAGCAAGAATGAACAGTTAGAAATCAAAAATCATGCTGATGGGAGGGGAAAACAAGATCACTTGAGGTGTTTCTAAAGAAGAAAATAAAGGATTTAGCTCTACTGGTGTCATTAATAAGGGATAGGCTTAAGACTCTCTTGCCATCCTACCACTCCCTCCAAAAGAGGGAATAGCAAATGAGATTTTGTAGCAGCTCAGATTTGGGTTAATATCTTGAGTAAAAACTGTTGCTTTTATTTATTTGTATAGAGCGATAAAACCATTTGCTAAGAGTTGCAGAAACAGAGTTGAACATCCCTGCTTTCAGAGACCTGAATGTGAATAACACGCATTTGTATCTGAGGTGATAAAACGCAGCATATTTTATCGCAGATAAACGCAGATAAAACTCTGGCATATTTTATGAATGTTTTAGGATAAATTGTTCAGTTCAAAACTTACAATTCCACTGACTTGTTGGAAGAGAACTTTCAGGGCTGGAGGTGGGTAGAATAAACAGAATACTATCTGCCCCATGAAAAAGACTGGGGAAAAAACTCCTTAATTTTATTTATTTATTCTTACAAATAAAATTTATATTGGTTAACATAATGCATGAAGATGTTGGACAAAAGCACAAAGGTTTCTTGATCCTGCTTCAGTGGTCAAAAAGGATTAGCTTGGATCAATCAAAAACCTAAAACAATTTGTAAGATGTGCTAAGGTGCTGCTTCCCACATACAAAGGTGTGTTAGTGTTCCGTGCTGCAAACTCTGTACATGTACGTATGTGCTCTACGTGCGTTTGCCTACTGGGAACAGGTGCTTAGTCTTGCTGCAGGTTGGAACTGGGGGCATAGACCTTTGCTGGATTAACAGATCTGGCCCTGTTCCTCTGAGAAAGATGTTGTTTCTGGATAGAGATGATTAACTGCTTTTTTTATCTAACACAGTATTTGGCTAGTCTTTGTACTGGAAATGAAACAATGTTTCTGCCATGACCATTTAGGTTTGGTGTTTGAGGAGGAATGACAGACTATTTTCAAATGAGACTACCTATATGGGGCCTGATCAAAATTTTTTCGGAATCAGGTGCCTTGCCTTTGACAGTGGTGGGCAGCTTGTGTCTAGGAAACAGCATGAATTCTGAATGTGGTGTGGTGCTTCAATACGTGCTCCCCACCCTACAGCATTTCAGGTTAATGGAAAAGCTAGGGAAAGATAAAGTCTTCGTAAAATTTTACACTAAGACAAAGTAGGCCTCTCAAAAGAATGTAAGTTGGAGAGTAATTGTGTATTAACATTAGTGATTTGGGTTTAACCACGGCTCAGCACAAGTTACGTGTTTCGCTAAAGAGTGGGTTGTAAAATACCAGCTCTGTTCTGTGGAAGTAAAATTTGTCTCTGTTATGTCTCAGTGATGCTGACAATCTTGGGGTTTTCTTGGTTTATTTAATCTTCACAATTCTATGATGTAGGGCTCACACTTAGATAAAGAATGGTATGGTTATTCACCAACTCAGCAGCTTGCTATCACACAACTCCATGTAAGAAAAATATGAGCAAGGTCTCCTCTTCCACCATTAGTTTCCCTTGTGATTTTGTCTATTCCTTATTTGCCTTGAATTGTACTAATGGGAGACTGGGGCTGTGTGATTTTTAATTTTCTTTCAAATGCTTTCTAGCCATGCACAGGAGAGCTTCTCTAGGGGAAGCACTTGTGCAGGAGTACAGTATTTCCACACAAGGCTTACCAAGGGGATCAGAAGCACTATAACTCTGTTTCAAAACTGTTTCTTATCTTCTCAGAGTTTAGATTTACTGAGGGCCAAGAAGGAATAAATCCTGCTAATGCTTTAATAAGCCTGTCATGTTTTAAGCCCAGCTGGAGATGAAACACTACACAGCCACTCACTCAGTCCCCATCTCTCCACGCCCCAATCCGGTGGAATGGTGAGGAGAATCAGAGTAAAACTTGTAGGTTGAGATAAGAACAGTTTAACAATGAAATGAAAGTAAAAGTACAGTAAAAATGGTAAACTACAATAATAATGACAATAATAAGGAAAAAACCCCAAGTGCTGCACAATGCAATTGCTCACCATCGAACCTAAATCAGCCCCTGCTTCCGGGTAACTCCCTGAGTTTATATACCAGGCATGATGATCTATGGTGTGGAATATCCCTTTGGTCAGTTCGGGTCACCTGTCCCAGCTGTGCTCCCTTCCAGCTTGTTTTTTTTTGCATACCTCCTCACTGGCAGAACATGAGACAAGGAAAAAAAAGAATTTGACTTAGGATAAATGGACTTACACTGATGTTTTGGGTTTTTGTTATTATCAACACTGTTCTCATTTTGAATCCGAAATACAGCACTGTAACAGCTACTGAGAAAAAATTAGCTCTATGCTAGCTTAAACCAGGACAAGGCCTATCACAGAAATTCTAATCCTATTTGAACTACTACTATGTTTTTCTGACTACTTCCATCACCTTTAGGATGCTAGTCACTGTCTGCAATAGAAATTGTTAGAAAGATGAAGATATATTCTCTATTTTCACTCTGCTTAGTTTATTTGTAAGGGTAAAGGCCACAAGCTTGTATCCTTCCTATTTTATTACCTATATGCCTTTTTTTTTTGATCAGTTATGGGATAATTTACCTTTCAATTACTAATATTCATCCTTTTAAATGGCTCTCTCTAGTTCATCTGTACCTTCTGCTGTTAGTATCTTTTTACATACTATTTTTTTCAGTGTACTCTTCTAAAAGTACTCTTCGTTACTTTTCCACATCCGACCCGTTTCCCGCTGAGAGGTATAAGTCTTGTTCATTGTATTGCTTTCATGAATACATTTTTAAAGTTTATTTTTTCTAAGATCTGCGAACATATTAAGGTGGGTTCTTTCTTATACATCTGACGACACATCAACGTTTAAGGAATTTCTATGAATTCTTACAAGCTTTTATTCAAAATCTAGAAAGAAGTTAATGAGTGTAATGATACGATAAATGTTGTTGAACTTCTCTGCAGAATTCCTGGCAGTTTCATTAAAAATGAATAATTTAGTGGTCTTTTAATTAAACTTTCATGCACTGTTCATGAGCATGATAATCCTAATACGTAACTCTAATTAACACAGAATATAGTAATATTTGTTGCAATGAAGAGACCTGTTTTTTAAATACAGACACTCTTCAGTTTAAATGTCAAAATACCACAGTCTTGAGACTAGGAAGAAGCAAGCTTATGTCATCTGTTTAACTACCTCATTCTTATGAATATCTTCCACAAATATCTTAGAATTACTATTCTTTTTCTCATTATTTTAGTGAACACCTTCTTCTTCACTGTCTTGCAAACAGTTGAATCTAACAAATAATTTCTATCACACTATTCTTTTTATAGCATCCTTGTAAGGACTTAGATAAATGGTGTATGCATTTTTTTTTCTGTTTATGTATAACACAATATTTGTCTTTGCTAACACCTAACTCAAACTAATAGTTATCTGTATCTTGAAGACTAAAATTGGCTGATTTCTGTATGGTCTAATTACATGAACATTTTAAGAGGTTATTATATTTTGGAAACCCAATATAAGTAAAGGAAGAAGGAACTGTCTTATGTCTACCTGTGTATCAAATTTTCCAAGTGAGAGTTTGAAGTTACTTCCACAAGATTTCTCATTAGCCAAGATGTCTCATTTATTTATAATTTTTACAAGGGCATATATGTCACAGGACTTGAACTGTATGCTTCTACATGTCTTGCTTCTAACAGTGTAGTTAAGGTGAAAGGCTGAGAATAATCTCAGTTACAGAACTTAAAAAGAGATTCATAAGGAGATTAAATTCCTGAACTGAGTATAAAATTTTGCACCCTTTATGCATTCACATTTTAGGGAATCTTGGCTACTGGGTAATGACAAGTATTTGTTTTGGTTTTGTGTCCGAGGTAGTAGATATGATGCTAGATGAGAACTCTTGTTCCAAATCTAAAGCAATAAACTAACATTTTTAAATGCTTGCATGTTTTTCATAGCTCATAGTTTCATAGTTTTCATAGACTTTATTATTTTACTTATTTTTTTCTGTCCCTCAAAGAAAGTTTGTGCATGATCAATCAAACACTAAAACCAGTAACCTGTGCCTTACTAAGGCTGCCAGTGCAGTTTGACTGGGGAATAATAAAGTGAAAAGGATCTGCATTTAATTTTTTTAATTTTTTTTTTTTTTTTTTTTTTTGCTTCTGTGCACGTTGCATTATTTCAACTGTCTGAGTCATGGACTGGTTTGCTGTGTAGGTTATTGAATCACTTTTCAGTCATATCCTCATTTTGCCCATAATGCGTTGCAGCCAGAATTGTGGAATCACCTCACACACTGAGGTCTGCTTGGCCTCTGTCAGCCTAATAGTCTATGAAACTTGAGTCATTGATCCGAGCACAGTGGATATACTGGCATACAACATTCAGAGAACCAGCTGCATATGTATTTTTACAAGAACCTCAGTTAATCAGTGATTTGTCTTACTTTTAACACAACTTTTTAGCTATATTCGTTGCTGATTAATATAAAAAACTGCAGAGAGAGTGTAATTGTGTACAGTCTGAATAAATCACAGAAATGTTTGGTGAAATAAAATCTAAAGATCTGGTAAATAGTTGCATTGTTTTTATACGCTTGCTGTATAAAACAATATTCACACACTCATGATAAAGATGAAAAAGAAAATGCTACTTAAATTTCAAATTTTCCTTTGTCTAAGGATTGTCATTATTACCTTGGCAATAAAACCTTCATTTAAAGCCAAATGTGCTCTGTCACCACAGTATCTGGAAGGAGTAACAACAGACCTCTGTGGTTTTGCCTAAAAGGGCATGAAAACTCTGCCCTGTGCTGCTTGCTCATGGGCTCTTGCCTACCCTGCAACACTGCTATGGTGCTATGTGACATTTCAATGCCCTAAGTATGCATCTGCTGTCATGCTGCTACTGTGGATTTTATACTTCTTTCCCAACCCCAGGAGCAGGATTTTAATGTTTGCTTACGAAGGGGAGAGGGGATGTGTAGTACTCCAAATCATTACATTAATAACTGCAGTAACAACATACAGAAAAATTTGAAAGTTTCATTTTTATGAAACCGTGGATCACAGAATCCCAGAACGGGTCAGTTTGGAAAAGACCACAGTGGGTCATCTGGTCCAATCCCTGCTTGAGCAGGGTTGTCCTAGAACACATGCACAAGATTCTGGGTAACTTTTTTTCAGAGACAGGAATGTCAGTCCAAAGTGGGATTGCAGAGAAGTACTCATACTTAAACAAACATTGTTACCAGTTTAGAAAAATAATTTCCTAGTATTTTGAGAAGTCATTCTATTTGCAGCACTGAAACCTGGAAAATGTATTGATAAATGTAAAAGGACTATATTTAGCAGGGTTATAGAGGACAATAGTTTTAAGATCTCCTGATATGTGCTTATGAAATTATAATGATCTTCTTTAGATTTTTCCTCTTTTGCTTGGTTTGAACCCCTGCTGAAACTGTTGAAGCAGCATAATAATACTTTTTACCATGTTTAATCACCTTTTGCTCTGCTCTTTAATTCGTAATTTAATTTGAAATTTGTAAAGTAGTGTTGGCAAGCCCATGGAACAGGAGAGGAGAAGAGAAAATGAATGCTGAATACAGCAAACAATATAAATTTTGAGGAAGGGGTATGGAGTCATCAACCCTTCTCATTCTATCAAAATCGATATTTGAGTAATGAAAGTGATTAATATTAATGATTTATAGTCAGAATGGGCTGCATCATTGGATTTATTGAATATTGTCCATATTTTATTACTGTGATCTTTTTGCTGTCTGAAGTGCAGAGGACTGATCAGATTTCTGCATTCCTCTCAGCGTATGTACCCTCTTGGTACCCCTTCCACTCTTCCTCTTTTGAACAAATTCACATAATTGAGAGATGGATTTCAATGGAGATACTCTGGTTCAGAAACAATATTTTAACCACAGCCTGGCATAATAGCAATTTAAAAAGTTAATCAGCTTACCAGCTTGTTAAAAAAGAAAGAAAATACCAAAAAAACCCAGACACAAAACCAAACCAACCCTTGCTTGATCCATTTTTTTTAAATTTACTTGATAACATTTTGTGCCTGTCAGGACATTGTCAGCATATTGTTAATCCTAGATGGTAAAGGAATTGTTGTTTGAAGGTGTGAATTCACATTGTAAATATTGCTGGGATAAGAAGCTGTAAAGCTGTAATTGCAAAATTGCTGTAGAGCAGCTCTGTTTTATACGTTCTGTGTTCATCTCTGAGCTATTAGGAAGTTATGCAAGTCAATGCACAGGCATCATTTTATGTTAAAGAGATGGCATGTCTTTACTGGAAGTCTGGGTGCCTCATTTCATGCATTCCCAAGCAGGGAGGGGGGAGTCTTGAGGGAGAGGCGGGTGAAAGCCGAGGTTGTGTCCTGGACCACTGTGTCAGAGTAGGAGCATTGAGCACGTTTGGACATCCGTGCCATTGGTCTGAGAGAAGCAGAGCCCTTTCAAGGCAATACTGGATGCACCTCATTTCTAGAAGTAAGGGCAGCTCCATGAACACAGCATGAAATTTTGGATGCAGTCACCAGCTACATTCACATGTATTTGTTTCCCGAGTGCCATGAGGTAGAAATCTGGCTGTAATT
Organism: Eulacestoma nigropectus; assembly: GCA_013397775.1. Lineage (NCBI taxonomy): Eukaryota > Metazoa > Chordata > Aves > Passeriformes > Eulacestoma > Eulacestoma nigropectus. The sequence goes on along the minus strand of VZTE01005667.1, from coordinate 1,683,170 downwards.
AGTAATTTCTAGTAAAGGTATAATGTACATAGTGTTCCTATTCCTGAAGGAAACTCTTTATTTCAAAATTGCTATTTTGAAATTGCCTGTTTTTCTCTTATATTTGGAATTATGCCTAGCAAAATAATAAGCTAAGTAGATGAGAGGCGCTTTTGGGTTTTTTTGTGTTTTTTTTTTTTAATTGTTTGTAGCAGAAATTGAATCAGTCCTTTAGTTTTTGTATTTGGTGGGGATTTTCAAATCCACATATATGGGAATTTTCAAATCCATATGTATGTGGAACCCGTACAAATAACTTGATTTTTCAGACAGTGGGAATAAACATTGATTTCTGTTGCTTGGCAAGTTTGAAAAAATCGAGCTGTGTGTTTTAGTATCACAGAATCACCAGGTTGGAAGAGACCTTCAAGATCACCGAATCCAACCCATGCCCTAACACCACCTCAACTAAATCATGGCACCGAGTGCCACATCCAATCTTTTTTTAAACACATCCAGGGGTGGTGACTCCACCACCTCCCCGGGCAGATGATTCCAGAACTTTATCACTCCTTCAGTAAAAATCTTTTTCCTAACATCCAACCTAAGTTTCCCTTGGCGCAGCTTGAGACTGTGTCCTCTTGTTCTGTCAGTTGTTGCCTGCAAAAAGAGACCAACCCCCACCTGACTACAACTACCTTTCAGGAAGTTGTGGAGAGTGATAAGGTCACCTCTGAGTCTTTTCTCCAGGCTAAATGACTATAAAATTTTTGGCTTTTTGTTTGTCTTGGAAAGACTGATTTTTTTTTTTTTTCCCCCGCAAGGATCATTGAGTGCAAGTCTTAAGTGATAAGGGGATTAAACCCACAACCATGGCGTTATTAGTGCCATACTCTAACCAACTGAGCTAATCCCAGCGGAGAGTGCAATTTCAATAGAAATTTAAAGGTAAAAAGTCTTTCATTCTTTCTTTCATAAAAAAAAAAAAGTATGTGTGGTATTGCTAAAAAGCTTTCAGTTTTATTTACTGAAAAATTACAGAATTGTTTCTAGTTTAAAAGGATAATGCTAAAATGGAAATGTAAATTTTTCTCAAGGGTAATTCAAAAGGTTCTTGAGCATTTTGAATAGCATTCCTTTTCATTTTATGCATATCATCTTCTTTTTGCAACAGAGTCACACCGCCTGCAAAAAAATAATTCTTCCTATAGAAGAGAGTATCATAAAGACTGATATCTTTGGTACCTTAAAAGACAATAATGCAATGACAAAATTACCTATATAGTACAAAAATAATAAGGAATTATCCATCTTCTTCTGACATAAATTTTTCTCATGCCTTCTGAGAGTGGTGGTGCTGATGTTCTGTAAAGTTCTCTTCTTGTGGTGACAGGGCAGTGACTTTAATTACTGTAGCCAAAAGGAAGTATTGAGCAATTATCACAAGAAGAAGAGTGACTGGAGTATGGAGGAAAGGGAGGGAATGCTGTCACTGTCTAACTTTTCCATGAACCCAAAATTAAAATCTCAGCAGCTGAGAAAAGAGATATCCAAGATGAAAATAATGGTCATTTAAAATATTCAAGCACTGCTGACTTCAGGAAGTATTTCATGAGCTTGATACTTGACATAAAACTTATAATCTCAGCAATAACAACAAAATAACTTTTTCTACTCTCTCAAACATAGTTTGAGGTTTCATTACAGAAAACATTCTCTGAGAAAGATTTCCTTGAACAACCATTTCATGGAACTTGAGTAAAAAATTGGCCTACATAAAGTATTATAAATAGTAGGGGATTAAAGACTTTGACCAGAAAGCAATTTCCTAATGAGGTGTAATGTAAAGAGCCTGTAAATTATGGGCTAATGTAGGTATCTTTTTACATGGTTGGATTGATGCTTAAATTTTAGTTACCCTGGTCTAAAGCAAGTTTTACATCATTAAGCGAGACTGGTTACATCAATATGAGAGGCTGTGGAATCTCATCCCTGGACACATTAAAAAAAAAAAAAAGAAGAAAAAAGCACATTGGTGTATAAGATAGAATCTACCAGACGGAGGTTGGGGTGAGAAACAAAGGTCTCTAACAAGCAGTGGCTCCACATCTAAGGATAGTACTTATGTGGTTTATGAAATTGATTTTATAGGTTCTTATCAGATGCTATTGCGTAGTAGGTTGAAAATTCTGACTTGTCTCTTTGTCATGTTGTTTTGCATCTAACCCATTTTCTCTTGGATGCTGTTTGGCTGGCTGCTGGGTCCTTGACCTCTTTCCAGGCTGTCCTTGGCCCAGTGCCAGGGTGTGTGTTGTCCTCAGGAGTAGGGATCTTGCACTTATCTAGCACCTTGGGGACAGCTCGGGAAAAGAGAGGGCAGCTATAATTTTCCTCAGTATTTCAGATCTATACGCTTCTATTCATAAAGACAGAGGCCCCCTCCATTTTTTACATATTAATACTAGAGTAGTGCATCCATTGAGGGGAAATATAAGAGGTTTTTTCCCCAGTAAGCCTCAATTGAGTAAACTACATTTTTCTGTGTTCCTTTATTTCTATTAACTATAATAGTCTAAATTTCTCCGTGTTATACAACTTGTTTTTCATTACTTTTTCTAAGACATTTCTATTCCTCATTTTGAAGAGTAAAATCATTTAGCCGTTAGTTGAGACAATTTTCTTTAGATAGAGATAAAGCAAAAACAAGACAAAAATGTTCTGCAGTTATGCAGGAATACATGTGTCTTATTTATTGCAGTATTTCAACTTACCCCTGTTGTTACCTTAGATCAAACATTTTAATGGTGTTTGTGCCTTGCTTTGTGGGACATACGTGTCACATTTAGTAAGAGGCAATAAATGAAGCCAACAGTTTTAGATATGCAGTTATAAGGGTTTGGGAGTTTTCAGTGATCACTGATCTTTCAGTGATATGTAAAGCTATTTATTAATATTTTATATATTATTTTTATGGTGTGGTTTCAGATAAACTTCAATATCTATTTCAGCTTAATATTGTTTTCAGTGAATACAGCAGAAAGAATCTGATTAAATTGTGTAGAAAAATGATTCATAAGCAATTAAGGAAACCTTATTTAAATCCCATATTTTTGCATAAAATAATTCCAAATGCAAACTAAATATATACTGCAATTTGCTGGAGGACGGTTGTTTTGTTTTGTTTGGGGATTTTGAAGTGTGTGTGTGTGACACGGGCGCCTTGGCGACCACCTTTGTGGCTAGCTCCGCTGGTCGGCGGCCGGCCCTTCTCTCCGCACGGGAGAAGCTGGTGGAGCTGTTCGCAAAGCGGGAGGGTTGGCGAGGTCTGCAAAAGGGCTCGCCCAGCCCACCCATGTTGAAGGTGCAGGAGGAGGCGAAGAGATCAGGAGGGGCTCTTTGCAGGGTGAACAGGATGGGTTTTTGGGGTGCAAGGGTCCAGGAATCCAGGAACAAGGGAGCAAACAACAGGGGCGTGGCATGGTATTTTATACCCCTACAAAATGGGAGGAGTAAACTGCAAAGGATCAATCAATACGGGGCAAAGGGGTTGTACATAGGCAGGGAAACATACAATGAACCAATAAGGTACAGGGTAGGTGGGGAAGGATAACTGGGAGCCAGTGGGATATTGAAGGACAAAAAACATTTCGGAACATAACCATAAACAAGGGAAGAAGGGGACAGCTCTACATAATTCGCCTGGGTGTGTGGCTTGCCAAGTGTTGGTAAACTGAACGCACCACAACATGTGTGTTTGTTTCTTTTTCCCCAGAGAAAATGTCAACAGTGATATTTGCCAGTGCCAGGCCAAATTATTATTATTTACATTACAGTATACAAGTGGTATCAAGTGTTCAGATGCAAGGTAAACCATAAAATAAACAGTGATTTCTATATTTTACTGGTAGATACCTTGATTTTAAAACTAAAGATTTCTTGTCCTCTTCCAGTTGCTGTTATATCTAATGTGATCTTACTCAAAGTGTATTAGGGCTAAGCCTAATTATTATTATAATAATTTTTGTATATAAGCTAATAATTTGCTTGCAGCTATCTAATTTGACTATATGTAGTTTTGTGTAGTGAAGCCTCTTGGGTCCACTCTATATACTAGCTTCATTAAGAATTGCTCTATATAGAACAATTTATCATCTTGGAAATGATCTGCAGCTGGATTATTCCTGCTCCCTGGTTTGTCTGCTTCTCTTGGATTGCATCATGGTGTAGACTCAGCCCAGGTATTAGCAGCTGTCAGTGTACCTGTAAAATCAAACCCACTAACTAGGCCAGTGGAACATGGCTAAGTTATTTATCTGAAATTGCTACTGTCTGAAACCATCCCTGTGCTGTCTGAGCTTATGCTAGGGTCTTCATCAAATGCTTCTAGCTTGGATCTTTGCACCTGTCAGAATAGATACATCAAATTGTTTTTAAGCCTTTTTGAACACTCTGGGATTGAGGTCGTGTTTTAAGCCAAAGACTGCAACAAATGCTTTGCTGTATTTGAACCTTAACTCATCACACATTTTGCAGAAATAGGCTCATGTTTATTCTCATGTATATGAGAATAATTGTGCATAGTCTAAAGTTCAGCAAATGTTGCTTATGCAGTCACTGCATGTCAGAAATTCGTAACTAGGATCATGAAGGTCACTTTTAATCTTGATCTGACAGTATGAGAAAGATCCATTATGTATACTAATTTCTTAGTATCTTCATATATTTCATACAGAAACAGTAATGACACAAATAGGGTATTTTTAGAGTAAGGATTTCCAAGATGTCAAGTTACACCTTAACAAAAAAAAAAATCTAATCAAAATAACACAAGATTTTTACCTCAGAGATTCTGAGGTACGATGTACCTGCTGTGACCACAATATCTCCAAATCCCTCTAACTCCTTCCCAGTCACACAATCGCACAGTTAGCATTCAGGAATAAATTAGTAGTCACCTGACATTTCTAAAAGTTCTATATGGGGGCAAAAGTCTTCCCTCAACTTTAACTCATCTGTTCTGGAAACTGGGTTGAAATAGGACTTTAGGGAAGAAATACTTTAATGAGCTCAATGTACATTAAAATACTCTTTATTCAGTCGCCTCTGGAGATGCTGTAAAAGAGTCTTCCAGAAATGTGTAGCATGATAGCACTTTGCAATTTTCCGATAGAAAGCATAAGTTTCTGCATATTGAAGACAAAATGAAATCTTCCAAAACTCTGGGTATGCTCACGTTGGGCTGTTAAATTTTACAGGCGAAATCTGTAGCACTCCCTGTTGGGTGCATATATATTTCATTCTGTGATAATTAGTGCATAGCCAAATTCAGTTAAGAAGGAACTCACTAGAGTGGGAGGAATTGAGCTGAGGCATTTGAGACAGGCAACTGACTTATTTTGTGTAGTGTAGATTATGTTAAAAAAATGCTATGTGCAGGATCAATAAAATATGTAGTAATTGAAAGCCATAATCAAAGGCAATCAGAATTTTTCTTAGTGCATATAATACAAAGAGAACATCTTTCTAGGAGGTTTTTTTGTTTATACTTAGTTAAAAATTCCATGAGGTACTCATCAATTATTCTCAGGGGATGGGAGTGGGGATGGTGTGGGGTGTGGCAGGGAAGTATTTGATATTTTTGCTTCAAATATAAATTTAGCCCCAAAGTATACTTCTGTTTTCAGAAAATTTTATGGGTATAGATGATTGCAAATTTAAGTCTGCTTTCCAGATAAAGTCATAATCTTGGGATTTTTATGGGTTTGCGTAAAAGAAGAAAAAAAAGGCTTATTTTCTTGTCATAAAATGGTATTCTAGAGTATTGTGAAACAAAAGAAAACCAATGAAAACTGTGTAGGGGGTGGCAACATTCACCTAGAACTGAAGTGCTAAAATATGCATATCGAAATATGCAGGGTCATTTTTGCTTAAATACAATAGCAAGACTGCTTACTAACTCCCATTATTTTGATTAATATCTAGATTAATATTTAAATAGTAATTAAATTGTGTTCTAGGTATCATTCAACTGTTGTCCATGATATTATTATTTTCATGACTCTTAGCAAAGATAAAACAAATGTTATCCTTAGTATCTTGTTACAGACAAAACAGGCAGAGACCTTTTAAGGGAAGTCAAAATTTGTTATTTTTCTTAATTGACATCTTAAAGATTAATTTAAGAATCATCTTTAGCAGTTCATATTTAATTATTACAGAAAGAGAAACAATAATAATGCCAATACTAGTACAGGATTAAGTCATAGCAAATTTAAATAATCATACAGTTAAACACTCCTCATAATAATTCTTAATATTTCACTGTTGCAAGGACTAGTGAGAAGGAGCAAGGTAGAAAAATACAGCAAGTTGCCAGCATCCTTTTGCTTCAAGAAGTTTGATCATGATGTTTTCTTCTTCCTTGGGCTAGAACATATAAAATTTTAGCTATCTTTATATATTGCTAGGACATCTTTCCATCTTGTTTTTTTCACTGTTCTGCAAGTGTGCTCTGTGGTACAATTTACATATATTAGATGCAAACCCCATAGTTTTGTCTGATATTGGATAATTGTTTCTTCACGTGACCATTAGTGAGTAGCTTGTAAACCCAAGAGTTTTCATTGCCAGCCCATGCCCCTACTCAACAAGTACACTGCTATCCTGCATCTGGCATTGCCACTTCTAGAAGTATTTGCTGTCATTCCAGGCCCCTGTTTCTCTGCAATATGTTATTCTATTAAAGCCATAAATCCCCCACCCTACACAGAATAACAACTTGTTGCTATTAAATGTATTAAATGGTGTGTACCACACCAAGATAAGGACGTGTAAACCAAACATGCCCATCTGGTTGTTAAAAAATCTCTGTTAGAGCTAAACAAAGCAAAAGGAAGGCTGGAGGCTGGTGAAGATAAGTTCAAAGCAGAGCAAGCAAACTGATAAGCTTTAGTCCTGAGGCCGTGCAAGCCCAGTAGGAAGTCTGTGACCTCCTACTATTGATGGCAGCTCTGTATTCACAGGACCACAGAGCTACACGTAGAGTATGTTCATTCGCTTCTGAAGGGACAAATGAATAATGCTGCTACTAGGCAAGTGTATCTTTTAATAAAGTATTTGCATCTCATTTTAATGGCACAAACAAAGAGTACATTATTTGTAGTCATTGCAAATATTGACACCATCTGAACTATGCACATAGTCAGAATAAATTGTTAGACTTTCAGACAGCTATGTCAAGAAGGTCCTGTTTATTGCAAAAATACCCTTTCACATAATTTTTCTGTTGGCATGCCTAATAGCAATAGCTAAGGTTTGGGAAAAATAACTTTCACATGTTTCAATATTTACAAAATAGTTTATAAATGTTAAACTATTTATTTTCTTGGTGTTTTTTTAAAAGAAGATAACAAAAAAGAGTTGATTGACAGCATGTCAGTTAACTGTTGCTTCTTCTAGTATGAAGACATAACATTACCCTGAGGATCCAGCATATATGTTCATATACCTGCCACACATTTGGACTTCTAAGTCTCTGCAAAATTAGCCCACAGACCTATTTTGGTTTATCTGCTTGTTTGGAGTTTATGGATAAGATTGTCTTACTTGTTTTCAATAATACTTTTCACTTAACTAATAAGCTTTAAATTGTTAATTCGTTTATAATGTGATCTTTAAACATAATCAGAAAGTCATAAGCTCAAAGTATATACGTTATATTTTCTACATTTTGATAATTTTCATGTTTTGATATCTCCAAAGATGAGTGTCCAAAACCTCTGGACAATCTATTCCAATGTTTGACAGCTCTTTGAGGATAATTTTCTTTCAAGTAGTTGGAGTTTCTCCTGCAATTTCTACTTTTTGCCTCTCATTCCACTGAGCACTTCCAAAAGAGACCAAGTCTCTCTAGATCTATCTGCTCTCTAGATCCTTGTTAGGCAGTCAGAAGCAGCAATTAAATATTCCCTGAACTTCTGACCTCAGACCCAGCTCTCTCATCTCCACTTTAAGAGGTCTGGCAGGGTATGGCAGTGGTGGCAGTCCCCTACCTGTTCCTTTGAGAGACCTGCTTGAATGCAGTCTGTCTAGTTATCTATTCTGATGCCACTTTTCAATGGCAGAAGTAGATGAAGCAAAAGGAAAATGAAAAAAATTGGTGACTTTAAGTTGGTTATAGAATATAGTTCAGCATTGCAGAATTTCACTTTTTCATGTGTCCTAAAATAGGGGAATTTCTCCTTCCTATACCAGTGTTTTACTGCACACATTTTGAAGGCTGAAATACTTACTAATTTAAGGGTTTTATCCCATGAAGCAGAAGTAGTATTAAACATTATATTTCATTGTTTTCAAAGAAATGTTACAAGATTCTTAAAAGATAAATTTACTTGTTTTTATTGAAATTTCCTAAACACTGGCACAGAACATCAGGAAATATGTTTGTTTACAGGAGAAAAAGAAGCTAGTTCCTTCATAGATTTACTGAAAGACATCCTAATTATTCCTTTAATAGGGCAGCCAAATAACATTTCAAAGTAGGGATCAGGAGGCCTTTGCCTCACTGTAAATTCAGTGTTACTCTTGGGATTGTTTCTTTGACCTGAATCTATAGACAAGTATATACTATTTACTGTTTATGCCAGTATTATCTTTGCTTTAACACAGAATTAAAATTTTGTTAGCCTTGTTTTTTGCATAAGGTTTTTTTTACAAACTTGTGTTATGTTCCCAGTTATTCTGTTTATTGGCAAAGGGGAATAAACCAAGATCCTCTTCTTTAACTACTGAGCCTCCCTACTCTCCAACCCAGGGTTCATTTATTTGTTTCAATTGTAGTCTCAATTCATCTTCCTTGAAAACAAGTGATTATGCAGCCTTCATGTGAGCCTGTGTGTGCTACTGCCTGGGGTTTAGTGTGTAGAATAAAACTCATTTTCACTCAGGAGCTACAGCTTCCTGCTCTGTTACAGAAACTCCTGGTACAAGAATAGAATCTGCTGGTATTTTCTTCAGGCCTTTGTCTCTCTTTCCTGTATTTATGTTTATATTTATGTTTCATATCTATGACTTCCCAAATTCTTCTCACCAGTTCCTTCAAGGTATCCTACAAAATTTTATGCCTAAAGTTTTTTATTTAGCACAAAAGCATTTATTTTTCTAGTTGCTCTTAATCTTCTACTAGTATTGCTTTTGAGGTTAGTGCAGAGACAACCTGAACATTAAAGCAGAGCCTTGTAGCTCTTCTTCCTAATTCTGAGAGTATCAGAAAAGGAAGTTAAGGTCAAAGGATTTGCTTTATTTACAAAATAGACAATTTAAAATTTTTTTACATTAAAAATGATGTGATTTGGTAAGAGAAGTAGAGGACTAAGGTCTTGTAGACCCTTTCCTAATGAACAACTCCTCAATTCCAGGCTTGGTTTCAGGCAGGTCTATAGCTTTTTTACTTTCAGTCTTTTCTGAACAGTTTGGTCTGTCGGACTGTGCCCTTTCTGGCCTAGAAGAAGGGTTCTCTGTCACCCCTATACTTTTAACTATTTACTGAACTGTGCAGCAGCTCTATATTCCCAGTTCCTTGCTCCTGCTGAGCCCACCTTGGACTCTCTTACTCCCCATGGGAGAGGCAGTCCTCCCTGGAGTTTTCCACCAGAAAGGTAAATGTTGTCTAAACAAAGTCCTTCAAACTAACACAAGTATAGTGAGAAGGAACACATAAAAGAGGCACTAAAGCTGTGCTTTAAACCACTCTTAAAAATAAAAGTCGATTTAAATGAAATTGGACACTCTTAGAGCAGTGAATGTCTAAGTGCAGTGCAACACCAAATTAACATGTTGAGTGTAGGGCTGTTTCTATTCAGAGTGCTTAATTTTTTGCTAAAATACATATTCACACAGGTCAAAGTAGTTTGGACTGCCAAGAAAAAGATAAAGGCAAATGATAACAATTACTTGCAACATATAAATTCCAGTTAACTCTAAACAAAGAATATGTGTGACTTAAGGAGAGTCATAAATTATAGGGAAACATTGTTGTAAGAGTTGGACTTGATAATCCTTTTGGATCCCTTCTAACTCAGAATATTCTGTGGATCCTTGTGACTCCCTTGCAACTTGGAATAGTCTATGATTCTGTGGTATATCTAGTTGAGGAATTGCTTGGATATGAGTTATTTTTGGTTATAAGGCTACAAAGAGATGAAGAGTGAACAATGAATGTGACGATTTTCTGTTTTTTAAGGCACTTGATATGTTACCTCATGAAACTTTGTTTGCAATATCACTTTCAATTGGCTCAAATATTAATATTGTAATGCTTATTGCACATATTTGGAAGTAAAAATAGTTTAAAAATTGATTAGACAAATATGAAACTTGAAAATATTATATAAACATGTATTTGATCACTTGAAGGGAACAAGAAGCCATTAATGTTTTGCAAAGCTATTTTTGTTTTAATAAAAAACTATAAATACTTAACTTGTTTATGATGGTCTTTTTATTTGTATTTTACTTCCAGTAATGTAGTTCACAATCCGGCTTTACTAAAGTCTTCCTTTACTCATACTAAGTATGATTTTAAGTAAAATATGAGCCTTTTCAATGTAGTAAAAAAAATCCTAGGGTAGCTGTTGAATTTTCAAGTGATAATAAAGGAAACTTTAGAGATCCAAAGTTGGAAATGGTACCTAAGAAATTATGTAGACACTTGCTGAGCAATCACATCTGTTTGAGAATGAAAAGATGGGAAATTTATCACTGACTGCGGGTTATGTACTACATGAAAAATAAAAGTAATGTGGCCTTGCATCTAAGTTCCTTTCAAGGAAAACTTGTAGATTTTCACATTCTTGAACAGAGATAAGTCATCCATCACTTTTGAAAGCAAAGTTTTGCTATATTTGATTAGAAACCATTAGGCATGTGCACAAATGAGTAGTGATCTAAGGAATATCAGATTTACCAAGTGAAAATTAGTAACTTTAAAAAAAAAAAAAATTACCCTGCAACAGAAATCCCTCTGAAGTGTTATTAAAAAAACCCCAAACATAAATCAAAATACTAATGTTACTTTTAAAAATAGCTTTATTATGAATAACTGATTATTTTTCTGCGCCAATTTTCTGCCTTTTGAGCTTTTTATTTTTTTACTTTTGAAATACAATTGTTTATTTCTTTATGAATGACACTGTGAAATATTTTGAATAAAATGTAATGTCCCACATCTTTGCAATAGTGAACCTTCATACTTAGACTGGAGAATAAACACACATTTACCACTCTGACGAATAAAATACATTTGCATGTCCATATATACAAATGTACATATATATACATATACACATAAAAATCTGGGCATCTGTGTACAGAAGTAGATAGTGCAAGTGGAAGTATTTATAGCAAAGTAGGCGCTTTCCATTATCACTTTTTTATATATAAATCTATCAACAAATCACTTCTATTGTTCATTGTAAGGTACAGTCATACTTTTAAGTTCATAAAGATCAGTTTCTCTTTGTTGAAATGACTCAGGTGAAAGTGGAAAATATTTCAGACAAAGTCAAGTGAAGGACAGAATTTGAATTGATCAGTACAGTATTGACTCGTGACATTCTTTGTATTTTGTGACCTGTTATTTAAATAATAATTTTTAAATGATTATTTAAATAATAATTTTTAGATATCTTCTTTCCTCTCTTTGGATTATTTTTGGTTGTTTGAATTTTTGATTATAAATTCTTAGTGTATAGGATGGCATGACCACATGTAGGTGTTAAAAGGAAGGTGAAAGGATACTGAGGTGAAACTGCAGTGTTATTTTGGATTATGGGAAACTAAGTAGGCATTGGCCTTAATAAACTGCCTTATCAATTGTGTCAAGCTTCTCGGAAGAAAATTGTTTGAGAAATGTATTTTGAAAGCAATTATAAAAACATTATATCACTAAAGCTGATATTGGTTGGACAACCAGGATAAGGCTGCTGCTGTGAAACAGGACACACTGGCATCTCTCTTAGTTTTCATTTTCTTCATCTCTCTTCTCTTCTAGAGCTTCCTTTTCATGGTCCAGTGCTCTGACCCTCTCACCCATATGCAAAAAGGATAGTAGTAAGCAAGTGAGGAACAGTGCTGAGCCAAAACCTTGACTTCTTGCAAATAAAAGCATAGTTAGCTTTTTGGTTTCTTTAGAGTTTCCAATAGAATAAATTAGCAGAGTTTACCCTCAGTTGGTTTTATATATTGTTATTATTGTTATTATTGTTGTTAAATGTTGTTCAACTCAAAGGAAAAACACTGAGAAATTTTACAGGACCAAGAGTAATGTAGTAGGCATTGATTCAAATTATCTTAGTCTCTTGATTAAAAACTGATGAGCTTGGAAAAATATAAAATATATTGTCTTGTTAAGAAAAATTACAAATTAAATTGTACTACTAACCAAGGAAATTAGTTCAAGTGCTCTGAGACACTTGAGAATTGTCTTTTGTTAAGGTAGTGCCTACTTGCTGTGACAGCCAGCTCTGCTATCAAGTCAGTGCTAGTGCTATTCATTATTATTATGTATGGAGTTATGAAGAAAAATACAATGATGAGGAGTAAGATGTGCATAAGGCAAAGTGCTCAGGAATCAGTTAAAGTGGTTGCGCGGTAATGGAATGGCAGCCTGAGCTACAAATGTTGATGTGCACATGAGCAGCTCTGCATCAGAACTGCTCTGAACCATGGCAACCTGTGTTTTTTATTTAGTGTTTTTCTGTCTTAAATACCAAAATTTTTGCAGGACTCCAAAGCTCAAGTATTGATAAAAAAATTTTAAGTGTTGTAAAATTCATTACTAAACCAATAGATGTGGCTGACTGGGCTACTCAGCTAGCTTTTTCCATCTCTATGTTATTTTGTGATATTCCATATTCAGTGGAATGTGGTGCTCTCTTGCTCTTGTGATACAGTAAAACAATACTAAAGGCACAAGAATAGCTGTATGACAATGTGGCTGTTGTCACTTTGTGTGTATGTAAGATGGCAAGCTGAGGGCTGTGGATGTTTCCCTGCCACAGAGACTTTCAGCCTTTAAAGCTGTCATTGCTAGTAAATAGATGCACTAATCACATTTACACTGCAGTTTTGGATATGAAAGTAGCATTGATATAGACATTGATGGTCTAGATATGTGTTTAAAATTAGCTAACTAATTTAACTAGATTTGACTTAATTTAATCAGTGACTTGGTATTAAAAATAGCTTAAGAAATCACTATCAATCAAGGAGAGATAAGAAGTGGTTATGACACTAAATAAACATTATTTTAACAGTCTGATATTGTAAGAGATTAGTGTAGTATTTCCCAGTTTGTGGAAAAAACCCAAGCAAAGTTGTTATAGCTCACTTCCCCCCAGTTTAAATCTTGCATTTGAATCCTCCATCAGCTTCAGTGTGTCACTTAAGTAAGTAGCTACCAGGTATAACTGTGCCTCTTTGCCTGTTTTCTTTGTTGAATGAACTCAATTTATTCTTATATTTAATAAACATTTTTAAGTATTTGCCAGTGAAGCTGTGCTCTTCTGCCCAATTTAACGTTGCATCCTTCTGCTGTCTAGTATCTATACTGGTATTTGCTCTCTTTGTGACATATAATCAACTACGTATTCCTTCTTTTTAGGTAGGACTTTAATTTACTGTTTTATCTCCCCAGTTGAAATGTGGCTGTTTTCTAATTTTCTCCCAGTAAGAATTTTTTTCCTTTTTTTTTTTTTTTTTTTTTTTTCCTAGTTTTTTTTTTAATNGTGAGACTCAAGGCAATTTTCTTTTTTTTTCTTTTTTTTTTTTTTTTTTTTCCTGTCATAGTATTATTTTAAGTGTGTCTGCTTCAGCAACAATCCATAGCTCAGGAAAAAACCCAAAGACAAACATTAAAGGAGAAGTAAAATCTGAAACGGTGAAAAATTTGAAACCAGTATACCTCTACCTATTTATATTTGAGTACTGTTGTTTTGAGAGGAGGAGACTGCAGGAGAAGGCTAGAGATTGTGAGTGTTCAGGGGTGAGCAGAGGGAAACAGAGCTGGATAAAGGGGTGTTTTCTGTTGAGCCTCATGTCCCAAAGCTGCATCCTCCAATCTCATAGAGAATATCACAGATCATGTGCGTGCCATTGAGTTAAAACCTTGGTAAAAATGTGCTGTAATTCAAGTTTATAGTGTCTAGGTTTACTGTGTTGCAGGGGACTTAAAGCAGTAAATCAATGTTTATTTTTCAATTTTCCAGACCCCAGGTAATGTATAAGACCAAATGAAAGATGCAGCACTCATTTTCAGGTATCCAAATAGCACGGTTCTCATATTTACTCAAAGCTGCCTGAAGGCTGAAACACACTAGTCTAATTACAGTTCTTATAGCAGAGATCATTTGTGAGCACAATACCATAGGAAGCAAATATCAGAAAAACAGCGATAAGTCCTTGGAGATCTAGAAGTTGTGATAGAAAGAGAAAACATGACGCTCTGAAGTGGTAAATGTTGATCTGATGAATAGCAAAGTGTTGAAAAGTATGAGCATTCTGTAGCAGACGTGTTGTTTTCTGGTCAACAGTCTTTAAATAAAGCCAACAAAATAAAGGGAAATGGAGGAGCAATCTCAGCATATCAATGCATGTCAAGTACATGCTTCAGAAGGATAACAGAAATAAGAGAGAGAAAACTCTCTGGATAAGCCATTTTGGCACAAATACATAGAATCTAAATTTAATGTACTTCTCTGGAGATGTAGGACTAGAAAATGGAAAGAAAAAAAAAGATAATTTTCCATTTAAAAAAATGCCACTCCAAATTAGTAGACCTATTGAATTAGAAGGTCATTATTTCACAAGAAAGGCAGGGCAAGCCTCAGAATGGGTAAAATCCTACCCTCTTCAATGCGTGGTGTTTTATTTTTCATCTGAATTTGAAAGAACTATGATTTCATAAAATCTCCCAGATATACTCCACAATAATGTTGCCCAGATGAGAGGATTTTACATAAAAATCCTCACTGATGCTACCAGAGATTTTCCTGTACAGATGGGAACCACTGAATCATCTGGCCATTACATTCTCTTGCAGAGGATTTAATAAGATTGAAGAGAGTTAAAAAATATGGGATAAAAATAAGAGACACATAACTATTTTGCTGAAAAGAGCTTACAGAGAGGGGGAAGGTTTACAGAGGCACTCAAAGCAGCTACTGGTAAGCATCCATGTAAAACCAGAGTCAGAGTGCAATTCCGGAATCTCTCAAGTTGAAATACGGAAAAAGTATTTTTCAACATTCTTGTTGATTTAATGACTTCACTAGTATGAGACATCAAATACTCTGAACAGGATCAGGAGAATGAATGGCATTAGTGAAGCTGGGAGATTGCAAACCTGGTCTTGTGTAACAGTCTTAGCTGATGAAAGTTTCCATATGTTAATTCTAAAATTAATTTGCTCTAAGGTCATTTAAACATTAACAAATTTAGAGCAAATTATGTAATCTTCAGATTGAAAGAGTTCTCATACAAAATTAAACCATTCTATTTCTTTCTCAAATTAGTTCCCCAGGTAGTTGCACTAAAAACCAGAAGGATACAAAAAGTATTACTCTTAAACCAATTTGACACCAGAGAATGTTCGTATTTCATAAGGAAGAACTGATAATCAAAGACTCAGGCTGCTTGTTTGTGGAAGCTGGGATTTCAACATGGATTTGTGATATCACAGGCAAGTTGGAGGTTACAAAGCACTGTGTTCTCACAAGAGCAAGATGGACAAGTTCAATAGATTACATATTTGGAAGTATTATTACTTACTCTACTTATTGAACTTGTCGTAGTTACCTCCTCAATGCTCTGATTCTTCTTCTCCCTTTCTAAGACCTTTGTTTTTCTCAGCGTTGCTACAACAGGGACTAAAGTAAGAAAGGAAAGAGACACTTTTCTTTTAATATGGTCTCCAGGTAATACACTAACACAAACAGAACTTAGGTCATCATAACAAGATCTCAGCTAGCTTAACTAGGAAGCAAAAGACTAGAAAATAAAAAAGTGCGCAACTCCGAATAGTTAAAGCTAGGATTTAGTGAAAACATGTAATTCTTACAGTTTTTATAGCAAGATACAGAAGCTAATGACACCACAGAATGTATTTTTTTTCTCCTAAAATATGTTTCAAATAATAACATTTGTATTTATACCTTTGGCTGCTCTTTTGATAACTGCTAGACATACTTCACAGTTTTG
This sequence comes from Eulacestoma nigropectus, assembly GCA_013397775.1. Taxonomy (NCBI): domain Eukaryota; kingdom Metazoa; phylum Chordata; class Aves; order Passeriformes; genus Eulacestoma; species Eulacestoma nigropectus. Next base: position 1,666,937 of record VZTE01005667.1, on the reverse strand, counting down.
TGTTAAGCCACTGACACTTCATAAGCATCAACTATTCTTGGAGAATATGAGGGGGATAGGGTATGGAATAGTTATCACACATATTTGTGTAAGACTCTGTTCAAGAGTTTCCACAGGTACTTTGTTCTCAATTCAGATTTAAACTTCCATAAAATTTTCTGTATACTTCTGCATAAGAAACAGAACAACCTGCTAAACTATCACTACCAAAATAGATGATGTCATTATCGCATTTTAACCGAAATCACGGTCACTGTAGGTTAGTTTGAATGCTGCCTTGCATCTCTCTCCTACAATTTTTGACACTGACTATGAAGCAAATCTTTGTTTACAGTTTTTATTGTTGGGTATACTTTGACTAAAACGCCACACAAAATTAATGAATCAAAACAATTTTAAGTATGTAACAAGAACTTTAGTTATGGATAATCAGATTCTTGGAGTTTAGTTGTTTGGTGATATCAATTTGAGTTGAATTCTTGTAGGATGAATAAATGTCTATTTGGACATGGTATCTTCGGTCGGATTTACTGAATATAAGAGAAATGCTCTGATTGTTTTCAAGAAATCAGGAAATCTACCTCAAATACTGGACATACCAATGAAAACACTGAAAACATTCAATATCCTTTGGGTTAGGTGATACAGGAGAATTCATGTAAACTTGTTTCCTAGAAGAAAATGTGGGCAAAACTTTAGTAATATCGATGAAGCCTAAAGGAATAACACCTGGTGTATTTGTATAATAAAAGGGGTCAAGAACTTGGAAATTAAGAACATGAAAGCATTGTAAGTATAATTTTGAGGTGTATATTGAATTAGAAAAAAAATTACATGGCTAAAGTGAAGTAAAAATATAAATAAAGTAAAATAAAGACTATGCAATTAAAGACTATAACTATATCAATGATTTGTTTTTCAGTATTATGAAAATGTGATGCTTTCCTTATTTGAGAATTTATTAAAATTTTAATAATTTAATTATTATTACCAAGAAACTATTAAAGTCAATAGTGGGTTTTATAGCACAATACAGCCACAGTCCACAAAATCTGAAGAATTAATCAACCTCTGTGAGGAAAGGATATGCGATTAGATGCTTCATTTAAAGTATATGTCAGATTCAAAAAAGCAAACTTCAGTTGTTCATCTTAGTTGGGATGAAGCATGATGTTTGAAATGCCCACATCTCTCAGGAGAGCACATTTCTAAAAATTCTGATCTGCATTGTACAGTGCAGTCCATAGATCTCTATAAGATGCTTTTATATATGCTGTTCGCTTCTGAGTCATGTAAACTCGCAAGAAAAGGAGGAAAGCAATGTAGAGTGAATGTTTAATGTTCTACAGATCGTTCCACTTGTTAATTTTTTCAATAACACAGCTTACACTTCTACATTTCCTCTTCAGAACACTGCATGTGCCAGATATGATGCAGCACACCAAAGAGTTTCTCCTGCTCATGTTTGATGAAAAAGGCAAAAAAAGATAATGGAAACAAAAAGCACAGCTGTTAATGCCAGCGTGAAATTTTGAGCTGTATGGGGGACGACAAAATAGACTGTGAGAAGGTGTGCCAAAATACAACCAAACATTCACATTGAGAGTTTTCTAATTATTTTATGTTTATCTAATCAAAACACACACTGCTGGAAGAACTCAAGTAGAACAGGGATGATTATTCCTCAAGTCTTGATGCTTAAAATTAGGTATCTAAATCTTCAGTTAGACTCCAAGGGAGTATATCAAAAGAATTGTCTTGTTGCTTTAGAGTTCATTGAAGGAAACAACATAAGAACAGTCTCAATCATATGCTAAATAAAAAAAAAATTGCCCTACATTTAAAATCATCGGAGTTGTCCTTTCTAGAAGATTTGAAAGGCTAGATCAGGAAAAAAGATGACTACTCATAAAAGGAAAAATATTTGGTTGATGAAGTATCTGTAGATGTAGTTGAATTTCAAAACAGTCAACAGTTCCAAAAGCTGCAAGATGGAATCTGTTGGAAAAGTCAATTACAGCTTGGATCAGTCCAAATATTACTTAATTCCTTCAAAGAAAACACATGGAAAGCATCAATGTAAACTGCAGACTGGCCATTAGGATGTTAAGACCTGTTGGATGTATATATGTATAAAGAATAAGGACAAGTTGTATAGGGAGCTTATTTTGGGTTTGATTACAATCATTTATATGTTTCAGATGGGTAATGAATGAGGGATTTGAAGAAAGATCTGAAAGGTAGGATAGAATTTTAAGCGGGTTGGCCGTACATTGAGGTGAGATTTATTGAACAATCATCGTTTATGGATTTGAAATGACACTTCTGCATCCTAACATGAAGGATTAGTCTGATGAAACTGTACTTGGTAAAAATTCCAGGGAACTGGATAGAAATAAAATCCATGCATCAAAATATGTCTAAATAATCCATATTATTTTCCTACTTTGTTAATATGAACATGCGCTTTTTCATCCTTTCCCAGCTATGATTTAATTTTGCAGCCATCACTCTGTTTCATATGTAGTCACACACTATTTCATACATAGTCAAACAGATCCACTGGACCAGCTGCAGTCTTAGTGAAGTAGATCCACAGGCAGCAAATCAAAGCACTTCCTATAATAGTGCTCTTAATGTTTGAAAATAGATATGTTGTGCCAGTTTCATTTTTCTGAACTGTTTGTTTAACTCTTTCGATTCTTACAGTGTTTTTGGAATCCTTTAGCACATTCACAGCATGATGAACTTGGCTTTGTTTCTGCATATGTAGTTTTAGAGTGAGGCTACTCCACTGAATATAACTGTACCACAAATTAGAAAAGAGTGAGAGCATAATATCCATGGGTATTAAACTATATTTTATTTTAAAACTGTATTTCAAAGAGTATTTCCACTAAAGCTGCACTGCCAATAGGTTGTATATTATCTTAGTCTGCTTTACTACTATAGCCCTGTCTTGGCAGGGGAGTTGGACTAGATGATCTCCAGAAGTCCCTTCCACGCTAAAAATGTTGTGATTCTGTGACACTTATACCTGATTTAGTGTTAAACTGCCTACTGACTTATTTCTATGTTGCGTGGTGGGGTTATCTTCACTCTTACTAGTTACTACTACTTAAAACTTCACTCTTACAAGTTCTGTTGTGCATCCACAGAAGCTTAGAATAAAATATAGTCCTCTGCGATCAGCAGTTTTAAATAAGAGAATGTAATTTTACTATGCTTTTATGGCTGGTCTAAGCAATTCTCTTAATAGGCCTTTGTACTGCTTAGCACCTATGAAAGGTTTGAGTGCAACATGATTTTATTTTGAAGAACTTTGGGTAATTATTTTCTGTCCAGTCATATTGTTGCTAATTCCACCATAAGCTGCATTAGTAAAGCCTATACATAGTGCAAATGCGTTGTCCTTTTGATTTCTTTTTATCACCTGCGTTTTGGGAGTATTATCTAAAAAAACTGAGCAAATATTTTGCATGGATATCTCATTAATTTTGCCATTTCTACATTTGCCAAGTCACTGGTTCTGAAATACATTCATTATTCAGATTTATCTGGAAATTTATTAGGTGAATATATTTTTATCTGTGGACAATTTTTAATAGATTATTATCAAGATTATCAATTTACATTGGGTTTATTCTTTTCTGTAATAGATATAGACATTCTAACATGACTTGCAAATTGTTATTTTCAAGCAGATACTGAACTGAGCTTTCTTAGTTCTGCAATTCAGAGTGACAGTTTTTGTTTACAGTTTCCTATTTTTTGGAGGAAACAAATAATGATTCATCTCTCTGACTTTCTTCTTTGAGTCTTTCATTCTAAACAAAATCTTGGTGAGTGCTTTCCATTAAAAAAAAATAGCAGGTGAAACATGAGGTGGTTTCATATTTCTTTCCCCTTTCCTTAGTATCCTATCTACTGAATTTTCTTATGTATTCTCCATCTCTAGCCATTTCACTTGTTCCAGGAATTTAATTCTGTTCTCTCTTCCTCCATCTCAGCTGCTTTTTTTTTTCTATTCCTCAACTCTTTCTTTTGTATCTTAGTCATTTCTTGTTATCTCTACTTCCTGTACTCAGCTGTCCAGAGAATCTTTTTGTCTGTGATCTTGTCTTGCCATTTAACCTTTTTGGTTGTTCCAGTTATGTTTCTCTCAGGAAATACCCTTTTTGAAAATATAATGCTCTGTCCCTCAAACCCTTGTCGTTTTAAAGTTGCCAATTCCATACTGGTTGTAAGTCACTTTATCTAATCCACACCTCTCTGTCTAGACCACAACTTTAGTTTTTTCTCTATCACTCCTCAAAACTGTGAAAGACACCAATACATGGTGAGTAAAATACCTCCCATATGAAACATGTTACTAGTTGAAGAAGACTAAATTTATGTCATGCATGATTGCAGATGGAGTAAGGAGAGGCTTTTTGGGTTTGTTCACCTGGTTGCTGCCTTGAAACTTGACTTCTGCCTCTTTGGTGCTCAGTAAATCACTAAAAACAAACACCTCATAGGTGATTAGCAATTACATGTGCCTGAAGAAAACAGCTTTTGCAAGTCGACGTTATTTCACCCATATCTATTCACTGAATGAAGAGCTGCTGGAGAAAACCACTGGTGGCATGTGTGGACAGAAATTGTGCTAGAATATACAGATAAGTGCAAATTGAGTATGCATATTGCACCTGCATTTCAAACCTGATGATTTATTTAGCAACTTAGTAGCCTTTTCTTAAGGCTTTCTAAGGTACATTTACATGAATGCCATTTGATATCTTCAATATCTATACTTGCGAGTAGCACCTAATATGCTTTTATAATGTGCTCTCTGAACTGTGTAAATCTTTGAATTCTGAAACTTCAGAATGATGTTGGCTTCCTGACTGAAAACAAGTAACTGATTTAGCAGAGAAGCAAATGTAAAAGTGTGGTATGTATTCTGATCCTGCTTCAAAATGTTGACAGTGTAACTACTGTCTATATCTCTGGAGGTTTTAATGAAATAACACAGTGTGTGTATATTCTGTAGCACACACTAAGCAAAGCGAGCACAGCAGGCATTTTTACAGTGACTGTAAGTATTTTTCCTGAATCAACAGTACTGGATTATATCAGGCAAGCTGTACTATTTATGCTAAAAGGCGTGCTACTGTGACTTTTCTGAACTCTCTTTAAAGTTCAGTTGTGTGTCTTTTTTGATTGTACTGAAATATTGGATCATCACTATTGATGACTTGTAATCACTGCTTTTAAATTGACGTGTTGATTGATAAGGCAGGATTATCATGTGATTAAGAATGAATAAGAAATAGGAAACTTCTGTTCCCAGCAGTGCCCCAGATTTCTTTTGTAACAGCTTAAACAGCTTAGCCTCTCAGTATTTTTCCCATTTAAGCAAAAAGAGGGCATCAGTGTTTTCTTTTCTTGTGGAAGTATACAGAAGTAATGTGATCTGTGTTTGTGAATAGTAGTAAAGTAATCAGATGTTTTAAGAATAAACACAACAATTTCTTTTATAATGGATTTCAACAACTTGTTTGTAATTGCTTTTAAAACCATAATAAGATCTTATTTTCCTAGTTTTTTCTTCCAGATTTTATTATATTCATGTGTGACTGGGTAATCCTTTTCAAATTTCTATAAATCCACAAAAATGACGAACAAGAACCTACTTGGCCTATTTCTGACTTCAGTAGAAATTACATGAAGGGTAGGATAAACTACAAGAAAGGAGGTCTTTTAACTGAATATTTAACAAGCTGTAATGCACTGTCTTTTATTTTTTTCCTTCTTGAGTGAAGCACTTGGAGAAAATCTGATTTTTTTGGCAAATCAAATCTCAACTTTTCAAATGGTACTATACTGATGAAAATAGATTTTTCTACATATAATTGGATAGGATGTCATATGTAATTAAAGGTCTGTCACTTTAAATTAGTTCAGTTTTGAAGTAGAGCTGGCTGATTCCTGAATTGGGTTCCTTGAGAGGTATAAAAACTGAAGAGTTTCAAGTAACCATTTCACATCCCTCATATTATTTAAGAAATGTGTGCTTATTAATATTTAACACTATATTACTGGCAGGAGTAAGTTGGTTTCCTCTGAATGTCAGAGTTTATAGAGTGACCTATGAAAAAGAAAGGAAAATGAAATAAAATGAATAAAATGTGTGCAGGATACAAGACTACAGCTTTAATTTTGTCCCAGGAACTACTTTATAAGTAAGAAGTATGAATATATCCTTTTTCTGCATTAGAATTTGCCAACATGAAGCTGAAATACTACCCTTTTTACATTACATCATTCCCCTGTGCAGAAGCAGTGGCAAAATGGTTAGAAATTAGTTGCCGGGGGATGAAATTTCCATTTTTCTTGAACTGCTTAGCTTTATTTTTTTCTTCTTATTCAGACTGTTAGAATGTTGTCTGGAAAGACAAAGAAGGATTCTGGCTGAGTAGAACTATGAACTAACTGATATGTAGAATAATGACATTGTCTCCCAGCTGAAAAGTTCACTGCATTCTTTACCATATGTAGTTGTTGTAATATGGGTATGAACCTTTGATGAAATTTATCTCCTAAAGAAGCGAAAAATTCTGCTTTATCAAAGTCACAAAGACAATAAGCCAGAATACTCATCCCATTTAATATTCCTTGTGCTCTTCTGGGACAAGCTGATCGCTCTCAAGGAGAGACAGGGTAAGATGTGTCTACATATCTTATTATATTCTCCTCTTGTTCTCTAGAACTGTAGGAAACGTCTCTTACCCTGTACAGATATCAGAGTTCACAGACCTACTTGCTTCAAAGTCAGTAAGTGCATTCTTTGAAGAACTGGTCCCTTTATATTCTTAGTACAACTTGGGATGGGATCAGATACATGATGAGATACATGACTAGGAGTGCATTAGGCTACACAACAGTGTATATTAATTCAGACTTTCGTTCCAGACATACAGTCATTATTTTTATTGGCTTATTCCCTAGGAAAACCCACTCAAAAACAGGTGATTGTCCTTCATCTCTGTCACAGAGATTTAGGGCAAATGCAGGAATTCTCAGATTGTATGAGAAATTATTCTCTAGTGCTGTAATGATCAGACAATTCATGGATGCTTACAGACTGCACAGGGCATTTGAATTTGGGCACTGGCACAGAAGACTGCATGTCTTTTCAAAATTTTTTGTGAAGTATAGTTCCTATAGTAATGCATAAAATGAACAAAAGGATGATACTTATCCCCTGCTCAAGGGGATTTTTATTGGTTTGGAATAGGTTACCTAAACTGCAGTGATAGTGGATATTAACAACTTGCCAGTGTGCCTCAATAGCAGGTTGGGTGTGTTACGGTTCTGGGTCTGGTGCTGTAAACCCAGCTTTAACAGGGTCTGATACCCTGTTAAAAAACAGGGTATCAGACAGTTCTCCCTAGAGTTTCTAAGTGACTGTTACAGGTCACTGCCTCTTGGAAAACACAAAAAAAATGTTGAAGGAATAGATGCCCATACAGAACTTTTGCTTAAAACTAAATCCGGCTTTATAAGGCTGATATGAGGTGCTTGCTACTTTATTGATAAAATTTCAAAAGCTATCTTTTCTGTAAAATAAATAAAACAACTTTTTTGTGTCACAGGCTAGCTAAACCCCTAGCTACACACCATATGTGTTCAGAAATCACCTGTGGACTTGCAGGAAATGAGCTAGAAAATAGAGAATATTCTGTGTTAGTGGACAGAAATAAATCAAACAGCAAATGCAAATGAGATGGTAAATATTTACAGATGTCAGGTTTAATACCACAGAACTTTATAGGTAAAAAATCAAAAATCAAAATATCTAAATAGTTTGAAAAAACTAACTTAAAGTGTAAACAATCCTAATCCAAAGACTTTGACATCCTTGTCAATACGTAATTCCTATGAATTAAATTTCTCATTATGATTTTAGTAGAATTTTTAATGCAAAATAGTTTTTCTGTATAAACACAGCATGATAATTTAACTTAATACACATTTAAATAGTCAAGAGCTGCCAAATTCTGAAATGTTGAGTATTAGCTCTTTCCCTTCCATCAGTGAATATTTTGAGCTGTGAAGTTTTCTCATTTTGTTATTTGCTTTAAGTGCTACAGTCAATAGAATGAGGACTGCTCAGAGAAGAAAAAAAAAAGATTGAAGTAATATTCTTGTTTAAATCTTTTACAAAGATTCTTACCCTTTTTACAGGCTCTTTATTTGGCATGCAATGCTAAGATTCCCCAGTAGGTGCCCTAAGAGATCTCTTTTAAATGTTATAACCAGACACTGAAATTGAGTATCTGCAGCTTTCTCTTTGTGTGGAGTTTTTTCTTTTTTTAAATAGAATCTGTACTATCTACTATCGAGTGGTATTATGCTTTCAGATTTCAATGATAAAGAATGATGAAATTATTTGATTATTTTCAAATGAAGTTGAAAAAAGCTAGATGATATGAAATTAAATATTTATCCTCATTGCCTAATTCTTTTCCAATAGTAGTTTTAATGTGGATATTAATTCTGTAGTGTATTATCTCCTTACTGTTTAATCACTTGCTACTTTATTTTCACAAGATGAGAATGAGGGCAATGTCATCTTGTCAGAATCACTATTACTGCAAAGCTGCTACACACTGAAATGAGTTTATAGCATTTATTTTATTAGAAATAATGAAAAAAATCTAGAGATATAACCTCAGAGCCTAGACTTTTCCCCTACACATTCTGAGTTTACATCTGTTATTTTGTGGTATGCATTTGAATTATTTTGATGAATTTCAAAGGTAGGTTTCTTGTGTGTGCACAATAATGCATATTCCTTTTATTTGGGTCCCTTTGTGAGAACTGGCTTTGAGGAGATACGGGGAAAACCTTAACGTGTCTTATGATCCTTCTTGTCATTTGGGAGATCTCCTGTGACAGATGGTGGGCACAACCTTTCTCGAAGCCACGAGTAAGCTAATTTTCTTCAATGCCACTTGCCAGTGTCTGTCATTCTGGTGCCACGATGCCCTGCTGTTATAAAAGCACCGGTCCAGGTCTCAATGCATTTCTTGTGTTTTTTGTTCAGGACAGAGTTTGTAGTGGATGCACTATCATCTTTTATTAAAGCACTGAACAGACATTGAGTGAATTAGACCAGTGGAAAATGAGGGAAAGATGTATATGTCCAAACTTCACGCTGTGTGTGTGCAAGAGAGAGGGAGAGAGAGACTTGGAGGATTATTCATGCTATCTCATATCAGAGCATCCTGAGAGTTTCTCTGCTGTCATTGACTTCAAGCTAATCAATGATCTTCACTAGTAACAGCTGCACTGAAGGGGCAGCTGTTGTCTTCAAATAAAAGAGGAATAATTTAAATCCTACAAAGCGCAGTACTTTAGACTGTATATTTTGAAATAAGATTTCATTATTGCTAGAATTTATTGTGCCTAAAACTATGATTGATGTTAAGCTACAAATATAATTGTGTTTAAAGACAAAAATAATTATTTTTTTGTTTTTTAGTCTTATTTACTACATTGTAATTGTTGGGCTAGTTTGAGACAACAAATTAATTAACATTTAGTAGTATCACATATTAATATCCTGAGTTTTTTGGTAACTATTAATGGGAATGCTTTTCAATTCAAATGTTTAAAGGTAGATCACAGAAAAATAAAGTTTTATTATTGAACTTGCAGGTGGTGAGGAGTACCAAGCCACACAGAAGTCATTGGAATAATCTAAAGAGTAAATAACAAGGCAAGTTTTTGAAATGTCCTATTTTTGTCCCTTACTGATTATTAACACAAAATCCCAAGTGTAAATTAAAAAAAAAAAAAAAAAAAGTCACTTCTGTAAAACTGTGCTTACTCTCTTAATTCTGCATTCATTTTGAATAAAATGTTGTTTACAAGGAATATAACCCCTTTTCTAGAATTTTTTGCAGTGGAAAAGGAGATACAAATTAGTCAAAGAAAGTGACTGTTGTTCTAATTTCAGTGAGTTATGAATAGCTTGTAAAGTGTAAGAGCAAATGTTCTGGACTGTCCTAGTTTTTGACTGCTAACCGGAGTTAAACCATGGCATGGACAAATACTGAATAGGTTGCTAAAACAACTTTTATCATCTATTATTTGCATTAACTTCCCTTTAACAGGTTGAGACTTTGGTCTTCTCTTTATCTTGCATAAAACTTCCTGCTGTATTGGATATTATATTAAACAGCATCTCATAAATACAAAACAGAGAATCTTTATTATTAATATCTATAGTCTAAACAAACATAAACCAGCTTTGAAGTTCCTCTGTGTTTCTCATCTTTACAAGAAAATGCCAGTACTTACTGCATGTGTTCTCCTCTGCCCAATGGCAAATGCTTCAAATATAGTAATTGGGGTAGAAAAAATAAAAACCAAGCATAACTGATTGTCAAGCACATGGGGCTCAGGAGTATACCAAACTGAAAATTGTCTGGCACACTATGTGGGAACTGCCAGATATGCTCATAAAGTATCCAAATTAAGGTTATGGAAACCAGGAATTTACTACTAAGCAGCAACAGTCTTTGGACTAGCAATTAATTGTTAGGCACAGAATAAGTTCTTCATTACAATAATATATATTGGTCTGCATTACATCCAATAAAGTAATATCCCAGTTACTCTGTGGATGAAAATTTTTGAACTGCAGAAAGTGATGATATAATGTATGGGTCACAAAATAATAATAATAATTTAAAAAAATTCATTCACATCTTTTTTTGTGTGTGTGTGTGTAAAAATAGAGCCAACAATGTTAAAAATGAAGCTCACAAATAATATCCATTAAGCAGAAGACAGAAAGGTGTCAGGATGTGAAGAAACAAAATTTATTTTCCAAATATGGTCTATAGCTGATACAGATATAAGTTAGAGGAAAAGTTAGAAAAAATGTACGTGCTAAAAATACGGTAAAGTAGTTTTAATTAAATATGAGCTTTTAAATTGAATGCCTCAGTGAGTTTACAAAGAATAAAGATACACATGATCAGATAAACACACTCAAAAATGCAAGAATGCCAAGATACTGTAATGTTTTACACGGTTGTATCATTATTTACACTGAAATTTAGGAGTGCAAGTCCCCACAAGGTACAGAGATTCTCAGAAGTTTTGAGGGTCTTCCATATGCTGTTTTGGGGATTCATGTTCTTCTAATTTGCAAAGCCAAGCAGTAAGTTATGGTATGTCAGACCTTGCATAATTTGACCGATTTCCTGACTACTTCAATAATTGGGTTATATAAAACATCTACGTAATTGTTGATTGTTTGTTTAATGTACTTTCAGAATGGCAAAGGAGAATGGATGAACAAGGTCCCTATTCACCCTCACAACATTTCAATTTCCCCTCAGTTTTGAACAAGTCAGTTTGGGGTTTACCTCTGTCCCAGGAGAGTTCCTGGTGCAGCTGTGCTAGTAGACTGTGTCAATTTTGTATTGCAAAAATTGTCCCTAAGTAGTGCAATTGTATTGTCTGTACTTAGCAAAAAACTGAGGGCTTAAGAGAAAAATGAGGGGAGAAGTAAAATAATAGGGTTTCAGAAATGCAACCCACATGCCAGACAAGCTGCCTTCATGATAACTGGCAATTAGAAAGGGTTGGGTCAATGGAAGTCTGGTTTATTTGGCTTTATATTCCACACTCTGTGTGTCAAAGTTAATCATGTTTCTTCTTGCAGTGCCATGACCTAATTATCAGTCCAGTCTCCCTCACAAAACAGTAATATGCTAATGCAATCCAACCTATCCTGTTTTATTACTTCCTATGTTAACTACTTCATTTTTAGGTATGGTATTTGCCTAGTTTTGTTTCTCATTACGTGCTCATTCCACATGTAGACACAAGTGTAATTAACCTAGAAAGCTGATGTACGTCAGAGCAGCTGACCTCTGTCTGGCTTTACTCTAGCCATGGGTGATTTAAAGACAGCTTAATACTTTAATCTGTAACGTATTTTCCCAAAAGGCATGAAACAGGTAACCTATAATGGCATGAGGAGTAGATACTTAATTTTCATAATGATTTCACATTGAAGATGAAGGAGCTACTCTTTAAAAGTGGTGGAATGGATAGTAAATTAATTTAAAAGTAATAAATCAGATAACTAAACCTGTTATCTCACAATAAAGCAGATTCAAGTGAGACTTCAAAATACTGTTTCTCTGCTTGACTTCACATAAATATATTTCTAAGTTTTTAGGTGATTAGCTTCCAGTTGGATTTTTTGTTTTGATTGTTCCTGTTCATCCAAAGGTATCTTTTCTCCTGCTTCTAGATGGAGCGTGTAATTAATGGTCTTATCTCAAGGTGATTTTTTTTCCACCGTTTTGTTTTGTATAACTAAATAAGATTCCCAGTCACATGTCCATGTTTTTGGCAAGGGTTACCAGGGACCTCTGCCTTGGCACTCAAGCGCCTAAATCGTGTGGATGCTAGGGATTACCGATACAGGTGTGCAAAGCCTCCAGCATACCTGAGCTCTCAGACAGCCCCTTGATATATTAAAGCTTATGAATACTGCACAACACCCCCCCTGCTTGAAACACGGCGGGCCAACACCCCTCTGTGCTTCGGGGGGGAGTTACTCGCAGTTTCACAGCAGTTGCTCTTCTTGCTGCCGGCGCCCGAGCTGCCATCTGCCCGGGCGCTGGGTGCCGCCGCCCGGGGCCAGGGCTCTGTGCGCACCGCGGGGAGAAGGGAGCGGGGCCACGGCCCTGCGGAGGGGAAGCCGAAGGAGGGATTCGGTGACCTCTGCCGGGGTAACAGCCCCCTGCGTGGGCATGGAAGCCCTCGGCGAGGAGGGCTGGGGCAACACGAGGCGTTCTATCCCCCTGCCCCACAGAAAACCGCAGTAAAGCAGAAGGAGGAGGCGGTAGTTGAGCGCAAGTTTGGGAGCCCGCCCGGCGCTGGGGGCGGCGCGGGGGCGGTGCGAGCGGNCGGCGGCGGGCGGCACTCGGGCTGGGCGGGAGCGCGGCCGCTGCTGTCCGCGCCGCGCCGGGTGCTGAAGGGCGCCCGCGCCGCCTCCGCGGCCGCGGAACCGCTCCCCGCGCCTGCTCCCGCCGGGAAGCGCCGTCACGGGAACTGCGCCGAGTTTGCTCCGGACTAGTCGCTCGCTCGCTTGCTCACCGGATCGCGGCGGAGCCGCTTTTCGCTTTGTTGAAAGGAAGAAGTGTTCCTCTCTTTGCGATTTGCACGAGGACCCGTCGAGCTGGGGTTTTTGTTTTTTTTTCCCTTGTGGATTTTAGTCACTCTTGGACAAGGTAAGCAGCAATACACACACATGCGTATTTTTCACATAGATGGTAGCGGGGTGCTGGATGGGATGGAGGAGCTGGCAATTAAAGGCAGAGCAAAGTTGGAGGCTTGGTAGCCCTTAGGTCAGTGTAAGGGCAATGCTTGGAAAAGAGGTACAGCTTTCAGTGAAAAGGGCTCCATAAACAAAAGATGAATCTGAATGAAAAGTTCAAGGCTTTTTATTGAAAACTGGTTCTCAGGGTATTTTTTAAATGGTTAAAAATGTTTTATTTTAGAAATCTTGAATATTATAGAAAAATCTCGACATTACAGAACCTTCTTTGTATAAAAACCGATTTGGGGGGACTAGAGAAGCTCTGGTTGATTCTGTCTGGGGGAAGACATGATATGCGAGGTCATTCTGGGAAGTAGAGAGTAAAGTAGGAATTAAAGAGGATTTAGAAGCATAGCCCCATGCTGCTTTGTGTTCTTGTGCGTGCCTGTATACGAGTGTAACAGAAGGACGGTGATACCTTGTTACTTGACAAACAATTCAGCACTGTAACGCTGTCAACTTGTGAAACAGCACCTTTATGAAAGGGATCATCACCACTCCTGCCTCCAAGGTCAATGTGGGTTGTGTGTGTCTGTGAAAGTTGTGGATTTTTTCGTTTTGGTGTTGGCTGAACATCAGGCCTGCTTCCAGGCTGCAACTAGGCGTAAATGTGAGTCTTGGATTTAATAATACCATGTTATGTTGCATTTATAGGACTGCTGTTGTCAGTAATTGAATAGAACTGAGAAGTGTGGGCAGATGTAATGTCTTTTTCTTTCAGCAGTGTTTAACATTTTGTGAGCTTGGTGAGGAGCTCTGCTTCACAGAGGAGTTTGCTGCTGCTTCTGTGAGTTGTCAGAGTTGTGCACACGCAGAGCTCAGTGCTACACAGGGATTTCTGCACACGCGGAGCTGAGCACCGTGCAGGGATTTCTGCACACGCAGAGCTGAGTACCACGCAGGGGTTTCTGTCTGAGATTAAGGCTGATTCCAGAGGGAATAGGCTGCTGCTGCTGCTGCTAGCCAGTGCTACTGAGATAACTGAACAGAACAAGCAGGCAAATGAGGTCCCCACCTTGTGTTTTTCAGGATTACATAGCACTTCATACTCTTTTGGTTGTGATGAATTTTCTTAGGAACTGGGACCTAAACCACAAGTGTCTCTCTACACAGTTGTCCTGCACAAGGGTTAGCAATTGTAGTAGCTATGAGTGTAAAGTAACTTTTGTTGATGAGATGAAGCTGATGAAAGGAGGCTGCTTCATAGTATTACGGCATTTTTTTACTCCTGCATCATTTCCTTAATGTTAAGGTGGGTTCTTTTTGCCGAATGTTTGTATCAGCTAGAGTATAAAGATAACCATCAGGCAGCAGCACAGAGCTACTGGTGGGTAAAGTTGAAAGCTAGCAAAATGAGGAGAAAGTAGTTTAGGGTGCCAAGACTTTCATTACATTTGGGTAGAATTAGGAAATATGTTTTATTCTCTCCCCCTTCCCCTCTCCCCAGTCATAAAACAGCTCTCTTCTTCCTCTCAACAGTAGTGAATGAAAGTTTATTACAAAGCACTTGCACTGGTTACAAGCCTTCATTAACAGTCTATCCATCGGCTAAGAGAGCTCTTATCGTCTGTCATTGACATTCATATTGATTTGCTTTGAAAATTTTTGATACAATTTTAAATGATGGCTTTTAAGGTAGGGAGATTCAGGATGTTTACATGTTGAAGTAGACATTGCAAAATTATTTTGAAAATGTTATTTTGAACCATGTGGTGCAGACACTACGATAATACTGAGGGGGAAAAAAGACCCACAACAGAACAACCTCAACCCACTAATTATATATCCAAACTTTTAATGTTTATACAGGGCCTGAATCTGCAAATCATTGTTTGCTTGAGTGGTCTTTATTCCTACACAGTCTTTTTCCAGTTAACAGGACTATCTCCATTATTACATGATTAAAAGTGATTGACCTTTCTGAGATCAGTCATTTTACCAGCATCAATCAGATGATAAACTTTGATACTAAGACACGAATTCTGTGCTTTTGAATTTATATCTTATATCTGATTGTATTTTCTGTGTAATGTTTTGCCTTCATTTGTATTAGGCTGCTTTATTTGATAAATCGTGTTTGAAAAATGGGTATTTGAAATTATGCATATACTCTGAAGGAGGTAAAATGGCACTGCTATTTTTCAACAAAATGGTGTTCTAAATATGTGTGTACATTAAGTGTGGTCCACAGCCATTTTGGTCATTGGTTCTAACTAGAAGTCTGTCTGCAGAAGTAAACCTTGTTCAAGCATATTTGTAAACTTGTAAGAATATGATTTTGTATAATCCGCAGTTCCAAGTCCTTTATCAACACCGCACAAAAGTTGTTAATGACTTGACCAAACAGCTGACTGCAGAACTAATGCAAAATCAGGGAGGAGTTTTGTTACAAAAACAAAATTCAGGGAAAATTTGGGTTTAAAGACCAACTTGATAGGCTCTTCTTAAGCTGACCAACACACAAAGGTATGCATATGAGGGCACACACTTACAACTGTTGAAAATATCGACATATGCACAGCCCTGTCAGGGGTCCAAAGCTTACTTTTTCCAGTGGATCACTTGGTTATTTGCTGGCTTAAGGCCTTTGACAGCAAATGATAATCAGTAAAAGCCCAAATGTTGTGGTTGCTCAGTTCTAGATAAGTTCTAGATCTACCTAATCATGTCAGTTTTTCATTCTGATTTTGTGTGTGAGTTTGTCCAGTTTGTTTAAAAAGCAGTATTCAATCTTAGAAGAAAAGAACTGTTACAATCGCATAAATTGTCTTTTAAAAATACCAAACTTTTACTTTTCTTAGAAAAATGCACGCTGTCCCAAACTCTGACTTTATATAACATTTCAGAAAATACAAATTTTCTGTCACTCTTCTCTTTTAGAGACTATAAAATAATATTAAAAACAAGGCTCTGCTCAGTTTTGTTAGTTTCAAATCTAAAGATGGAGCTCCAGTAGGAATAGTTCTGCCATTTAACAGATCTGAACTTGGCTGTCATATCTCAAAGGTAAGAGGTCAAATGAAGTTTAGGAAGCAAATTCTGATTATTTTTCTCCAGACTGGCAAATATTATGGGATAATTGTGGACATTAAATATCGCAGGAGTGAATCACTGGCTCAAGGGGAAGCAATGAATCAAATGGCACTCTTGACTTTGTTCTACAGTTTTTCTAAGCAAAAGCAGGACTGTATTAATGAACTAGTCAGTGTAGCTTGGTCTGTTAAGCTGCATAATTTTAAAGTAAATAGATTAGCAAGTTTTTTTGTAAATCTGTTTAATCCTGTTTTTTAGTTCAAGCTTTTTTTTTTACCTTCTGAAGCATAGGGAGTAGCTGTCAGCAAATGAAAACACTGGAAACTTGTTTGCATATGATATTATACGTATTTAATACAGCATGCTTTTTCCTGCCTCTTGGTAGACAGAAGAGACAAAGAACAATTTTATATTATCAGAAGAGCAGCAAGTCAGGTATTTTCTCTGTAGTAAAGAGACATTGAGAAAGCCATGGGTTGACCATGAGTAGCAGTTGTCTAGCCCCTTTGAAAATAGTGCCATGTGAAACTCCCTCTAACACCTCCCATATCAAGGGTACTATTGCCCAGGAAAAATATTCAAGAGAAATCAAACCCACAGCTTTATTCTCTTCTGTGCAATTTTACAAGTTCTTTCTTTAGGTTTGAGGTTGAATAACCTCTAGTTACAAAGACTTGTGTCCTGGTAGGTTGTGTTCCTTTCTAGCAGTTGCATTTACTAACAGATGTGTCTTCATTTGGATGGACCAGTGCAGATGAAGAAATTTCTGCACAGTTACTGTGGCAGAAGAACTTCAAAAACGCTCCCTAATTGCCAGTATCTCGTTTCCTCTATGCCATTGTTACTTCTGTTTGTATTGGCTAAGTGTACTGGCCAAGAGAGGTTGCTGTGGTTTAGCCAGGCATGATTCCTTACCAAGTGGAGATGGGAATGGCTTGAAATATGTATTTGTTATCTATTTTTAGCTTTATTTGATAGCAACGTTTATGCAGGTATTTACACTTAGTATCCTAGAAATGATCATAGTAAATCTATTCAATTGATCACTCTTTATACCATACATTATGTAAAATTAGTGATGAATTATTTGGCTGCATTGCTGAATTGTACAAATCTTAAGAAAATAAGTTCTAAAGAGTTAAATGAGGGGAGAGTTGGCAATGGTTGCACTGATTGCTTGAAGTAGGTTGAAGTTCACAGTTTATTTGCATTTGAATTAACTGAGGTTGGTGTCCAGCAGTGCTTTTCAGAGCAGACTCCAGAAAGACTTTTTTTGTGCAATAAAGTACTTGAAAATATTAGATGGAAGATGAAGGATATTTAAAATACTTCTTTCTTTTCCTGACAGAGAGAGCTTTCTTCTCATTTTATTCCAAGTGAGGCTTATTGTAATCTGAAATATTTTTACTGTTGAATAGGCGGTCTTGTAAAAGCCACTATCATTTTCACATAAGCATATTAAAAACTTTCTGAAAGTATTTTTAGTTCCTTCATAAGGAATTCCTAATATCTACAAAAGAAAATAAAATAATCTGAAAGCAACTTATAACTTTAATCAGATAAAAACTTATTCATTACTAAAAATGCTCTTTTATTAAATGATAAAAACTTCTAGATTATTACTTTACATACTTTTTGCTTCCATTAGAAAATAAAATATTTTAGAGGCTTTCTGTATTGTAACTCTGAACTGTACGTATTTTTATTATTATAACAGAACTTTGTCTTCCTAAATAATATGTAAATCGTTATAAACATTTAAACAAATCAATGAGCAATAAAACAAAAATGATGAGTAGTAGAAATAAACTTTGTTTTCAGAGGGCTTGCAGATTATGACTTGTTTCAAAGTTCAACATTTCAAGTTCTATTTTTTAAATGTATTTTCTTTTGTAAACTTTACTTAAAACACCACTGTAACTGATAATATATGTTATTTATGGGTTTTATTAATTTTTTTCATAAATGATTGCTAGGAAAGAAATACCAAAGCACTTTCACATCATTCTGGTACATCAATGGAAATCTTGATTCATGTGCAAAAGCAATCAAAAAATAAATGCAACTTTTGATTCTGTTACAGAGTGAATGTAGTGCACTAATGTTGCAATTATTTATATAATTGAGGATTGTATTTGGTGACAATCATGGCCTTCCAGTGATAACAAGAAACACGCAAGGTTCAAACACATTTAGTACATACTCATAAAAGACTAGTATCTGCTTTCTGAGAACAAACTGTAGTGCAAGGGAAAGGTAAATGCACATGAATGAATGACCAGTTCACAAATACTTGTGTTTACAGTTGCAGGAGTCCAACTTTTTATTCATAGAGCAGAAAATAACCTATTGTATCTAAGTAAAAGAAGAGATGCATCTTGTTAATTTTGAAAATGCTTTTTCATTAATATTTTAAGAAAAAGAGTATTATTTTGTCACATTTTGGAGAGGTTTTTGTTCCTTCTGCATCATCAATTGTAGCAGTGTCTAATTTTTCCCTTCTAAGGGTCTGTTTTAGCCTTATATCAACAAAAAGCAGAAGCTTTTATAGGACGTGACGTTTGTACCACATCTTGGTAACTATTCACCTTTTATGAGAGATTTGAGATCTGAAAGAAATCTGAGACCAGGTACCTTAGTTAAAGGCAGATTTTCTTGGTGTTTTACAGATACTTCTCAGGTCTGAGAGATGAATCCTCAGAAAATTCTCTGAAAGACGTTTCCAAGCATTTGCTCAGTTACCTCTGCAGTATTCATAGAAGTGCAAAATCTGATATTTTTAAGGAAAGAATGCTTTGGATTGGAAGGGACCTTAGAGATGATCTTGTTCCAACCCCCTGCCATGGGAAAGAACACCTTCCACTAGACCAGGTTGCTCAAAGTCCATCCAGTCTGGTCTTGAACACTTCCAGGGCTTAGAGCATCCACAGCTTCTCTAGGCAAGCTGCTCTGGTGTGTCAACACCCTCGTAGTGGAGAATTTCCTCCTAATTTATAATCTAAAACTGCTCCCAGTTTATTCTCCCTCATCCTATCACTACATGCCCTTGTAAAAAGTACCTCTTCATCTTTTGTGTAAGGCCCCTTTAGGTACTGGAAGGCCTCAGCGTGGTCTCCCTGGAACCTTCTCTTCTCCAGCCTGAACAACCCCAGCTCTCTGAGCCTGGAGAGGTGCTTCTTAGGAGAGGTGCTCCAGCCCTCTGGTCATCTTGGTGGCCCTCCTCTGGACTCACTCTGACAGGGACACGTCCATATGTTGGGGTTCTCAGAGCTGGATACAGTACTCCGGGTAGGGTCTCACAGGAATGGAATGGAGGGGGAGGATCATCGCCCTCAGCCTTCTGTCCACAATTCCTTTGCTGCTGCCCAGGATTTGTCTTTCTGCACTGCAAGTGCACGTTGCTGAGTCATGTTGAACTTCTTGTTCAACCAACACCCCCAAGTCCTTCTCACCAGGCATGCTCTCAATGTATTCTCCACCAACCTTTATTTGTGCTTGAGATTGCCACAACCCAGGTGCAGGGCCTTGCACTTGGCCTTATTGAACTTCAAGAGTTTTCCACCTCGCAAGCCTGGCCAGGTCCCTCTGGATGGCATCGTTTCCCTCTAGCTTGTTGACTAAAACACGCAGCTTGGAGTCGTTGGCAAATTTGCTGATGATGCACTCAGTCACACTGTCCATGTCACTGACAAAGATATTAAGTAGCACCACTCCCAGTACCAGCCCCTGAGGAATGCCACTTGTCACTGGTCTCCACTTGGGTATTGAGCTGTTGACCAGAGCACTGAGGGTCTGACCATTCAGCCAATTCCTCATCGACTGAGTGGTCCATGCATCAACTCCGTGTCTCTCTAGTTGAGATAAATAATTTAAATTAAATTTAAATTAAATTTAGTTTTTTTTTTTTTAAAAGTAGCATCTCATTTTGACCGTTAGCCCTTCTTTTCTTTCCGCCCTGTTTCAAGATGGAAACATAAGTTCAGCTCATCATCTGTTTTTGCAGTGGAAAAGCCATAGAGAAAGGAGAGAAGCCCCTTGTGACAGTACTTTGGGTTTGTCCTTGTCAAGTGGAATTAAGTTGCATGGATCCTCCCTCTCATTGCAACAGCCAAGGTTAGCTATAACCTCAGCTTCAGTGAGAAATTGATGTTTTTAATCTTGAGGGCTGATTTTTAAGTTGAAATACAGTTCATCACAGTGCTGCTCTTCCATATTATCAAGTACTTTGACAGATAGAAAATTCTTATTTAAAATAAATACAAGACACAGGACCAGGTTATGATAGTTTGAAGGCTGATTATATTTTTCATTTATTTCCTATGCTTTTTAAGGTGAATGAATCTTAGCTAGTATAGTGGAGAGTTAAAATAGTGTTTTTTATAATTGTTGGTCTTTTAACTTGTATGTTATGTTTCTGTGTTTCATTTATACTACCTTTATATTCTCATGTAATTCAGAAACCCAGTGATAATTAGTGGTATGGTAGTATTTCAACACAAAAAATATATTTCTCTTTTAGATTTTTTCGTATTTGCTCAAGGCTGATTTTGATAAACAGTAATATTCTGTAGAAATTTTTCTAGACATAGATGCACGGGCTGATTTAATTTTTTCTTTAGGACACTGAAAGAAAAAAACATAATTAACATCACTTCTGAGATTTAATGTTTGTAGAATGTAATTGTTTTTTGAATTGAAAACACATTTTCTAGTGAATTTAAACTGTGTTGCTTAGCTATAGTTGCATACTGTCTAAGAGGCTGATTCTCTTATTTCGTGCTTGGAGAATTTTTCTCACAGAAATATTTGAACAGTCTACATTTGTATGTTCTTGGTGCAGTCAGCAGGGTGGGGGGAGGTTTTCTGCATCTTGGAGGTTGCATTTGAAACATTAGCAGAGTGCTTCAAGCATCAGATCTTAAAACTGATGTCCCCAGAAGACCAAAAATCTAATATTTTAATAAATTCATGTCCTTTATATCTTTTCTGCGTGATAGTCACATTCATCTGCTGCTCTAGGCTCTCAGTAATCTTTTCCATGCATAAGTAAACTTCTAAAAGGGCTGCTATGCTTATCTTTGTAAAAATATATGATATACACATAAATCATTAATAAATCTATAGTGAAAATTTGATTTATACTTCCAAAGTCTCAGAAATCCATATAAAAAGCTAGCATCTCCCTGTTCTCATGGTTTCTCAAATAGAACAGCTCTAATAAAGAGATTTAAATAAAACTTTGTGATATAATTTGCTGACTCTAATGATTTAGAGTGCTTTTGTTAATTTATGTGCTGCATCTGACTCCTTGATGAACAGTGTGAAGTATTATGGCTAATAATTTCAGTTTTATCATTCTCTGCTTGTCTTTTGAGAGACAAAGGTCCAATTTTAGTGAGTTAGTCTTGTATTTTTTATAAGCTGAGCATGTTTCTGGAGTTATCATGAGTAAAGGGTGAAAGAAAACCTAAAGAGCTTATCATGAAGCTTTAAATGGTAAAAAAAATAGATTTTCTACCCTTGTTATTTTTTCTAATGAAGAAAATGAACAGGGGATTGTATGCCTGGATGGTAATTCTGAATTTTAAATTTTGTGTTATTTAAGTATTGAGTATTAAATATTTCCCATTAAGAAAAATGCCTTTACAAGGGTGGTCAGGCATTGGAGCAGGCTGCCTAGGGAAGTGGTCCACCATCCCTGGAAGTGGTCAAGAAACATGTGGATGTGTCACTTGGGGACAGCGTTTAGTGGTGAACACAGCAGTGCTGGGCTAATGGTTGGACTGAATGATCTTAGAGGTTTTTTCCAATGATTAATGATTCTGTGATTCTGTTCAGTTTGGGCTCTTCCAAAAAGAGCTATGAAAAGAGTTGCAAAGTTATGTATAAGCATTCCAAAAATCATTAATAATTGTTGGGGTTTTTTTCAATGTTCAAAGTAAAGACTTATTTTGAACTTCCCATACGTCTGAGATCCTTAACATCTCAGATTGAAATTTTGATTTTCAACATCACCTTTCTTATCCCAGTATGCAGCAGAAGGTTTCTGTGGCATATCAATTTGTATCCATCAACCATGAGACCCACTTTGGTAATTTGAGGGATTTTTACGCATCAATTCACCATTTCTCTCTAGAACTGGATTTCTGAGGTTACCATTGGTAAAGTCAACTGATTGACAAGCCACAGCAAATTTGGGATGTCAAGGAATACCATTTGCTGCGAAGAGTTTTGTCGCCCTGGTTTTTCTTTAAAAAAGAAAAATAAAAAAGAAAAACCAGGGCGACATCTCACCCTTTTACCTTTAAAAAAGAAAAATAAAAAAGAAAAACCAGGGCGACAGAGTTTCACTCTAATCAGTACATATTTAAGGAAAAGTATCTTCTCAGCACTCTTTGTTCTGCCTTTAGACTAGGTTTATAAGCCAATTATCATTATGAATTTTTCATTGCTTTTGACTAGTGTCTGGGGGATCAGTTCTTTTATAATCCTGTAATAACTTCATTGGAATTATTTGTGTGGGACAGATATAATGCATAACTAATTTTCTTCTATTTCTGGTATTTAGGTCCTGCAGTAATTATACACTTTGTTTTTCCTGTGTTATCTTTTACTTTGGGTTTACTTTCCCTATTTTTTATAGTAATTTATTTCACAAAAGGCCTTTTGGCCTCAGAAAGCCATGCTTTTTGTGTTAAAGATTGTGTATTTAATTATCTAGAACAATTTGTAACTGTTCATCATGTAGCCTTTGCATGGAATACAAAATGTCAGCTGTAAGATTTCACAAGTTAAGACATCTCCTTGAGGAACTTAAACCGAGGCACAATGAAATAGAGAAGTGCTACTGAAAAGAGTCAAACTGCTTTAAAATGAGTATGCAATGTGTGTGAAGATTCAACTAATTTATGATGATGAGGCCTAAAAGTGAAGCTTCAGAGTGGAAATTTCCTGTTTGGAAAGGGTATATCTATGCAAAAATATTATTCTGAAGTTTGTTAATAAGTACAAGTGGAGGAGAAACAATCCAGAGAAAGACTTTTCCATAGTAAATATTTTTACAATTTAATTGTACTTCAGAGAAAGCCAATGAGGGGGGTTGGGAGTAGGAGAGAAAGCTGGTATTGTCACTATGTGGAGATTTCATGTTTGAGTCTTTGAATATGAAAAAGTACCTTTTAAGAAGTGCTGCTCATAAATTTCTAATTTAGGACATTTTTGAGTTTTGATAGTCTTGAGAGACTAGGTAGATTTGGAGTACAGAAGATAGAAGGTTATGCTTTCTAGGAGCTGAACACTATGAGCAGGAGCTGAATCTTGCTACTCCTTTTGGCTTGTTCTAATACACGTCTGCACCCAGGCGAAGACACGTAACTGCTCACAAATGAAGGGTCAGAATTGGGCAGATCTGGGTTTAAAAAACAGAGTGGAAAGTGAGTGGTAAGTGAAATAGAACACCTAGTAATTGTACATACAAAGTAAGGAAAACTTTAGAGAGTGCTCTTAAGTATTCTTACAAGGAAGGACTTTGTGAACTGGAAAATTTTTTTTTCTATTGCTCCATGTTAAGGGACAGTGTTATTTTTCTCTTCAGCAGGAATTAAATTTTAGTGTAAGATATTTAGGCAGAGGGCAGAAGCCTTGGACATATTTCACTAGAGAAACTCTTCTTGTTTGCTGGATATCATAGCATCTGCTGAGAGTGAAAACATTGATGAAATAATCATGAATCAGAAGAATGTAACTCCTGATCCACCAGAAGAGAATGAAATTCTTTGTGTATTTAAGGGAAGTAGCTATTTCCCTTAAATACACAAAGGAGAAGAAGAAAAGTCTGCAATAGCTAAACTTGTGACTTTGTAGCTACTTTTCTTTCTTTCTTTCAGTTTCTAGTGGAAAGAAAAACAATTGCTAGTGGAAAAAGAGAAGAAAAAAATAGCTTTTCTGTGCTCCCAGACTGACTGAGAAGTGGTATGGTTACATTTACATTAATATTATCATAGCAGGTTTGCATCAGTGAAAATATGAGGATAAATCAGACACCATATGTGCATCTCCACACTTAATTACTAGACGAACACTTCTGTAATGAAGAATATGGCATTGTTTTGAAATTTGCATCCTCCTTTTTATCCTTGCATGCATGTTATTTCTGGCCATCTGCGAGAAATATTATAAAATTAGAGCCAGTGAGCAAATCTAACACAGAAGAATATTAATGGTAAAAGTCAGTATTACTAAAGAAGAGTCCTAAATTTCTGGATGTTCACGAAGGGCTGTTATGACCAAAAACCACCCTGAAAACTAGAATGCTGCTCTAGGATGTGTATTTCCAATAGATAAAATAATAGATAATTGAGAGTCGCAATAGCAAAAAAGTATTCCATTTTGCTGTGGGATTCTGGGTCACGTTTATTGTCATAACAGTGTAAAAGAGGTGCTAGTGTACTAAGCTTGCTTAAACAGCCTTTCAGCTATATTTTAAATAATTTGATTTAAAGTTTATTGTGTTCACTTTGATGTACCTGGGCAAGTAAAGTCATAATCAGAGAATAAGGTGTGCAATTTAACTTTATAGCTAAATAGATTAATAATATTAATTGAACTGTGTTGGGGTCACTGCGCTCCCTCACATCCTGTTACACCTATTGATCAGTCTTTCCTTTCCATCTATTGGGTAGTGGTGTTGATATGAGTGGTGAGAAGGATTAGGGAGCTGATCTGGCTAGAAATTAACAATTTCCTGCACTGCTCTCCACCTATCAGTTGGAATATCATGGCCAAAGATCGGTTTAAGCTCTGATGGAACAAGGCAGCTTCCTTCAAAATTATGGAAAACTGATTTGATTGAACTAGTGTGTTACTGTAGACATAGACTGTAACAGTAATTGTCTGGGATAAAACTTGACAGAGCAGTCCAGTCCTATGACTTCAGACACGGGACTGCAGGTAACTACTCTCTCCCTCTTGCATCCCAAGACATAGCTTTAAGCTGTTCTCTCATGGCTTCTGGGGGGATACTTTATCCATATAGTATTATCTCAAGTGAGTGAGGATAGCCTTACGGGAATACTAGTCTAGAAAGAGATTGATGTAAAGGAAACAGTACCTGCATTTATCCTCCCAGGCATGCTTCTGATATCCCGTTATGGTTAAAAACAAACAAACAAACAAAAAAAAACCCAAAAAACAAAAAAAAAACCAACCCAAAAAGCTGGAAAGGGCTGTCTTTCCCAGCTTTGTAAATGGTTCTTCAGGAGTAGTTATTAAATGCTCTGTTTCCAGATTTATATCTCCCTTGGGCTTTTAGAGTAGCCAAAACTGGGGCAAAACATAGAGCTGAATCCAGGCTATATTTCATGGGTGATTTTCGAAGAAGTCAAGTGGCTTTGGAAATAAGGGATACGTTTTGATACTTTAATGGCACCTATTCTCTTTTTTTCCTCAGTATGTATTGTGTATTATATGGTTCACTCAGAACTGTAGGGAACTCGGGGGCTGTGGTACTATTAAGGACCACGAATAGGGAATATGTAGCAGGACCTTACAACTTGGAGCTTGAGTTGTTGGCGAGGCTGGCGTTAAGCATAGGAGGCTGCCCAGAACAGTCAACTGTGAGAGACAGCAGCAATGGCTTTACTCTTGTTTTGTTTCCAAGTGCTCAACATAGAAATTGCAGCCACTGGCTGCAGTGTCAGTGCTGAGTGTTAGCACTCTTTTATTAAATGAGCAATTAGGGAATATGAGCAATATGCTCTGCTACATGGAATATCTCCCCTCTCTCTCCTTAGCAGCATCCCCTTTTCCCTCATCTCCTGCACCATGCCAAGGAGATGGACAGTGAACCTGATGCATCAGTTTTGTCCCCTACATTTATTGCCTTTATCCTTCTTTGGCACTCTCTTTTTCTTCCTGATGGAACTTTCTATTGCTACAGATCATAGTCAGTATTTTTGGAGGAGGCAAAGAGAGGAGGTTTGACCTGGGTTTGCTATCAGCTCTGGTTTGAGGTGATCCATGTCTTACTCTGGAGGATGTGTATTATCATCACCTCTCTTTGATGAACGTCAGATTGCCTCATTTGTGCAACTTTAAGGCATTGAAGATGACAAAGAAAGGTGGATTCTTCCCTCTGTCTGTAGGCAGGGTAATCCTGTGTTTTCAAAATCAGAGATTTTCAGAACGCAAGCATGGTTGTATGAAAGTGATTAATACTGAAGTGATTAATTGAAGTCATTTGGATATCCTCCATTGAGGCTCTTTCCACTGTGTAATAGTCACATAAGAACTGCAAGACAGTGAACAGTCTTCAGATTCCATTGCATGTTGCTGAGCCAGATAAAAACTTTCAGAATAACCTTCTTAACCCTCTTTCTCTGCTTTGATGAATTTCTGTGTTTTGTGGCTTGCAGAAAATCTCATCTGGATAACAAGAAATAGTTGAAATTGCTGAGGGGTAGGCATTCCCAGACCTTCAAATTACAGACAGAGGCAAGAGAAGCTTTCGGTTCTAACAGCATAGGGATGATTACCTGAGTCAGCACTGAGGGTAATTCATGTGACAGTAACTGATTCATCAATAAAGGGCCACTTGGACATTTGCCATGTGATCAGCATTTGTGACAGAGCAGCTGGGATGTGATGTTCAGCAATATCTCCAGGCTCTTCTTCATGAGCGTTGCACTTCACAGAGGTGTCCTAGACAATCCCAGAGTTGATGCAGTTGAATCAAAAATTGAGATTAGTGTCAAGGTGGGATGAAAAAGGGAGTACAAACTTTTATTTCAGGGAGATGGGGTGGTCGCTCTTCAAGCTGTAGCTTCACAGTGACACCTTCACGTGAGAAGAGATGGGATGTTCTTGCCTATGCACAGAGTTCATACCAGATGTGATATGGAGTGTCTGGTGATGGCATCTGAGCATTAAGTTCTTGTTGAAATATAGGGGTTTTTTTGGTTAGGAGGCTCTTTCTAGTGTTTCCTGGCACACTGATGGTCAGAACTTAATTCTAGTCAATTCTACGTTAACTTTTTCCTCTATTTCTATTGTATAAATAAAACTGAAGGTATTTACCTTTTTGCCTTTCCAAAAATAACCAAACAGTGCAAAAATCCCCCTCAGAACCCCAAAAAACCAGAAGTAAATAAAATATGTAAAACTTTTTGGTTTTTTAGGTCAATGAACACAAAAAAAAAGTATTTTCAATGTATTATACAATGGTGGTTGAGGATACACAAAATACATTCCTTTCACATACTACCATTTCATCACCACATACTGGCTGCTCCTTGCTTTGTATATCTCCATTTCATTTTTCTTACAAGTAACAATTTTTTTAGCTAATGAATTATTGAAAAAATCTTATTTTACAATCCTTTTTAGCTACAACCTAATCAGGAAATGGTAGGTTTTTCTGGTTTACTGTCAGCTTTCCAACATGCATTTGGAAGGCTTCTTCCTAGTAGTTATATTAGAGTGGTTTAAAACCATAAACAATAAAACCCAGTAAAATAGTATAAGACAGTTAAAACATAGCAGGAGATGTAGGTTTGGATTCTATTGGATGGGACTGTAAGCATATGAGAAATGCATTATTTTATTAGAAATATCTTTGCAAAATTTAAAGAAGGATGCAGTTTTTCTAGGAAAATTACTATGTACTATAATGATGCACTAAATTTAATATAAATAGTAGAATGCAAATGACCAAGTCAGCTGTCAGAGTCAATTTTTTTTTTTCATGAGGTATGATAGGGTGAGGTTTTTTGTTCTATAGAATCTCAGAACTGTATGTGTTTCCTTCATATTTTTCTCAGTCTATTAATTTCTTTTTAAATAAGGTGAGAAAATCCTTCTTTTATAGACTTGGACTTTAACATCCAAGCACATGGCACTAGGAACCTATGCCAGCTTTATGACTGACAAAACAAGTGCAATTTTCTGTATTTCTTTCTGATTATGCTGAATTGAGGCTCATGAGGAAAGTTGACCTTTGTGACAGTAAAGAAGAAAGAGAGTCGAGTCACCACAAAGCAGGAAAGAAGAGAGGCGAAAAACTCCACAGCAGTTAAATTGAAAAAGAGAAAATACCTATAACTATTTTGGCTATTCAAGGACAGAACACTTTACTCTATTTGTATATTTCTGTGAACTTATATAAATGGACATAGATTTTTTTTCTAAAGACAATCACAGGAAACTTTGAATTTCTTTCATTTTAGTTAACAGAGTTATTTTAAAGTTTTGTTTCCATTCTTGTGAATGTTCATTGTAACTAAATCCTATAAATAGGGTGAAATTCTGGACCAAACATATTAAATGTGGATTTTAGAGTTATTTTCATGTTGTCAATTAGGTCAGGATTTCATCCATAGTTAACTTAATTATATTAATGTAGGCACTGGGGGAGAGCACTGGAGGGCAAATGTATTTTTGGTTCAATCCTCATAAGGACAAACTGCCCTCAGCTACAAATAGTCCTTGTTTATTTAAATAGCTGCAACATTCATCAGTCCTTTTGGTTACTGATTGAGCTGTGTTTCGATCCAGCTATACAAAATCCGCATGCCTCTTTATTCTCTGCAGTTTGATAATTTCATGTTTCCTGTCAGTACTGTTGTGTATACTCCTCTCCATCACACCAGAGTGCATCCATGTCCTCCTGTGTTTGAGGAGCTCATGGTTTCTCGCATGTCATAGACTTTCCCATGTCACATCTCTCGCTGATAACACACTCTAGTTCTCTTTCCATCCTATGAAGACTGCTGAAATGCTACTTCCCCTGTCCCTACCTACCTTCTCTCTTTACATTTTTGTGGTTTAGGACTTAGTTTCCTTCTTTAGTCCTCTATATTTCTTTTGTTACTTCAAATCCAATTAGAAGCAAAAAAGCCTCAAATCTGTCTACTTCACTCTTTGCCATTTTCATGGTGAGCTTGAGGAACAATCTCCAGGTGTGTTGACTTTAAACCAGCTGAGTTATTGAAGCATCTCTTTCAGTGGGTAAAAAAAGATGGGATCCATCTCTGTTGGCTACAGCACTTCAATGCAGAGAGTTTCATAGATGTAAAGGGATAAAATCATAACATTAACCCGAATACTTAACAGAAAGTGTATCTCTAAATTATCATGGCTGTTTGAATTAATGATAGACATATCATGGTTTAGCATTCATCCAAGGAGTTCAGTAACACAAAAGTTTAAGTGGTTTTGTTGGTAACTACTGTTCTACCAAACCTCAATATTTTCTTGAATAACAAAAGAGAGAAGTAAGGGTGGTAGATTAGTATATCACAGCAAATATGGAGAATTTTAGTCTTTAATTTAGCAGATTACCTGTTTAAAAAAAAATTTTTATCTTAAGCAGCCATTTTGCTTTCTCTAGGATGTCTTTTCTCAAAAGTACTCTTAATAATTTACTGTAGAAGTGCCAACAGCTGTTGTTTCTTCTTACATTTAATGCTAGTAGTGTTTTATTTTAGAAGAAAAACATTAAAAACTTGAAAACCAAAATGTTTATCTTTTCTAGCTTGTACAAAGTACACAGTGACACAATGGTATACTAGGTGCCAATTTACAAATTTTGTAAAATATTAACAGTACCAAGCTATTCACCCAAGTTCTAAGCTGGCATGTTTTCTGTTTCTGGTTTCATAACATAAAGTGGTTGAATTCCCATCGGTTCAGATACTGCCATGACGGTAAACATTAATCCTCTAGGATATTGAGGAACCAGCTGTGACAAGTCTGCTTAATGAGGGAAGAAAGAGACCACCTCGCTAACGTAACCTCCACAAACTAGCACTTGCAGACATCGATGCTAAAACCACCCCGAGGTGGATACTGAGGTCTTGGGAAAATGATGGATCAATACACACAACTTAAATCCATTAAAAAAAGCTCCTCTGAGACATGGGAACTATACTACTCTCATTTTGTTCTTCTTTCTGAAATATTAAAGAAATTATGAGATCATGTGAAGAACTTATAAGAAAGGTTTAAAATTGCCATTTCTCATTTCATTATAGTTCATTGAAATTAAATGAAATAATATAATTATTATTCACTAACTGGGTCACACTAAGACATCTGGTTGTCATCCTTTATATAAATAAATAAATATACTGAAAATGGTAAGATCAAAGCAGAGCATGAAGTTAGCAGCAAAGATAAGTGTCCTTGCTGCATCTGCATTTCAGGTGTTTTGGCCTTTCAGAAATGCCCCTGGCACGCTCAGGCCACTTG
Organism: Eulacestoma nigropectus; assembly: GCA_013397775.1. Lineage (NCBI taxonomy): Eukaryota > Metazoa > Chordata > Aves > Passeriformes > Eulacestoma > Eulacestoma nigropectus. Next base: position 1,636,261 of record VZTE01005667.1, on the reverse strand, counting down.
TGTACAGGTTCACATGAGCTGCTGTAAAATCTTTAGGGCCAGTTCCAAAGAAGCCCTTCTAGAAAAGCCCTGGGCAAATGGATCTTGCTTGCATCCCTCCACAGAGGGAAGATGGGCTGCATGGGCTTCTGCTCTTACCCACCAGCGCCTGGCAGTGCAAGTGGCATGAGGGCAGAGAGGGAGAATAACAATGAAAGGCTGGGAAGTCTGGCCCTTATGCTGGCTACTCACCACGGTGGTGCCTGGAAGTACCTGCCTTGGAGCCACCTGGCACGTTTGTAATGTCTGCACAAAGACCAAGTGCAGTAGTACAGGACCAGGAGTTCAAGGGCTTGCACTCCACCTTCTGCTTGTGCAGTGTGATGGTTTTGCCGTTTAAATCAGGAAAGGAGTGAGGGAGAGATGGACAGGAGTCGGCAGAAGACAGGATACATCTGGGGTGGCGACGGCTTTCTGTGAGGTTTTTAAAAAAAATATTTCTCATCCTGTGTGTTCCAGCACATGAGCTGTCAGTAGCATTGCTGGCTGTTCCAAAATGACTTGCCAGCCTCTTTTGGTGGGTGAGGGATGAAGAGCACGTGCCTGCACAGTGAGTGGCTGTAGCCACATAAAGTCACAGCTGAGAGACAGAACAGATTGGTACGCAGATGTATGAGCTGTTGGCTGCCGTGGCAGTGCTGCACTTCACTGTTGCAAGCCCCAAGCCTGCTGTACATAGTTAAGGTGACCTAACAACTCTGGTTCAGAGTGTGGCTGCCACTTCTGGAGGAGAACTGGAAGGTGACAGCATGAAGTGTGCAGTGCTCAAAAGCTGTCAGCAAGTTGTGGGGGTGAGAGCTGCCCCCACGACACTGTGATCTGCTTTCCATGTTGCATTTTGCCGAGGAGAAACATTGCTAGATATGGATTACGACTGCATTCCTAAGAACATGTGATACTGTGATTTAATTGTAAGAACCCCATTTTTGGTGTAAAGATAACTGTCATAAGGTTTTTAAGGCAGGCTGTGTGTGAAGATGTGGGGCGCTAGGGTAGAGTAGAGGCAGGCTAATGGGAAAAGACATGCTTTTAGCTAAAACTTCTGCTATTCATTCAAAGTTAATGCAATATAATAGTCTCTGCACAAGAAAATACTTTGTTTGCTGCTACCTTTCTGCCATGAAACCATAAGGGTAGATAAAACCATCTTAAGAAATGGTGGCCGTGTATTCTTTCATGGCTGGTTATTTGCGTCCATCAGTATATGCAATGAAATCCTCAAAGTCACAGGTAATGAAGCATGGTTTATATTTATTACTATGGCTGTATTATAAACCTATTAATAACACTGAATATGGTGACATAGCTTATGGTCTTTTTCTGATCCCCACAAAATAGACAATTAATTTTATTCTTTTTTTTTTTTTCAGATTAATAATATGTAAAAGAGACTGACATTTCCTGAGAGCATACTTTATTACTCCTTGATATGTTGAAACTGACCTTTTAAATAATGCCAGGTTAATATCTGATGTATCTTTTCTTTTAAAGGCAGGAGGAATGCAGTGATTGAGCCAGTATTTAAGATTTCATTTATTATACTTTGCAGGGGCATTAAGCTGATCAGATCAGTTTATTGGGGTGGAATACTTACATTTTCAAATGAATTGTATCTCTCTGCTTAATGCCAAATATTCTGGCTAGTGATCATTTATCAACACAGAACAGAGCATAATACCTGAGGAATTCTGGAAAAAAAAAGAGCTTTGAAAATGGGAAAGTTCCTAATTTTAAGTATGTATACATTTTAAAATAGGGCATTCTTGTAACTGGGTATATGTTTTAACTCTTCATATAAACACTGGCTAAGCCAGGTTACATTAATTAGGTTTTTTTTTTTTAGAACACTGTAAATACATGTTATCACATTTGGAACAGGTTGTGTAAAATAGGATATCTTTTCAATCTTCTCTGTGAAAATTACAGCATGGAGACAGGTAAAATGGTGCTTATCATGTATTTGCTATGCTCTCATGGTAGCAACCTCTTTCCTAGTCCAACAAGAAAGAGTCAGGCAAAGAACAAAATTTATATTACCAATGAACTGCTGAGAAGATTCAGAAATCGTAATAACTTTGAGAGGAAGCAGTCACTATGGTATTGTAGAATATATTAATCATTATTAGATATTCATAAGTAAGGTGTCAGAACTGGGATTTAGTTTGTTTTCCACAAAATATTGGACTTGCAAGTGTGAAAAGCAGTAGCGGGAGAGAAACGGGAGATACAGGTTTGCATTACATTTCCTCAAGAATTAAAATAAATTGTCTGTAACTTAAGGATGACTAGCTGATCATCAGGGTGATGGTGGAAATTCTGTGAACTTTTCATGTAGTTTTCTTTGCTTAAAAAAAAAAAAAAAATCCCTGAAAAATATTTGAGGGTCCCAATTCCCTTACCTAAATGAGGCAAGTAAGGTATTCCTTCTGACAGTTCACAAGCTATAGCTCTCTCACCAGTGCTCCTCACCCAAGAGTTTTAAGGTACAAACTTGACAGAAAATAAAAGAATCCTCTTATGGATAATAATTTTTAAAAAAAATTCAGAAGTAACTGAAATGGAAAGAAGTCAATAGTGAGAAAACTGCAGAGTACATCAGATTCATGAATGCTCTGGAAATGGGCTAAAAAGTGAAATGACAGAGCCTTCTGAGAATCAGAAAGGAAAATCTAAATTTGATACTGAAGAAATTGCTGTACAGTGAGAGGTAAAGAACAACCATTATCTGTTCAACATCCTTCACTCTATTCCTCCTCAGCTCATGAGGAAAATCTAAGGATGACAAAAAACACATACGACTCCTACAACATAGATCAGTTTGATGCTAAACTAGCCCATTAATCTCATTGTTAATAGGAGAATTAATGCACATTGGGGAAAGAAACCCAGCACCTTAATTATATGCATGCAATAATGGGGGGAGGGGATAACCCCACCCCCTAATTATTTGCATGCAATGAGTAGCTGTAAATTAACTGTTTGCATTAATAGGATTGAAGATATGGAATTATTGCTACTAGTTGTTCAAGAATTTCAGTTCAATGTTTACTGGCAGACTAATCATATGTATACATTAAAATATGTACTGGAGTTTTTTTAAATTTTTAAATTTTTTTTTGCATTTTAACCTATAAGCTATATTATGAGTGAGAAATATGCAGAGAAACAGGAAAACGCAGAGATACAGGTTGATATCTGCTTCAAGAGAGAGTAAACCAAGTAAACTCATCAGATTTTCAAACATGGTTATATGAATATAAAGAAGAAACAGTCTTCAGTGAAAATAAAAGTAGACATATAATAAAAACCTATAAGCAATTGCTTTACAAATGTATAATTAATGGAGTTAAAAATACAGAAGAATGTTATCTAAACACTGAAACATCAAGTTCTGTCAGATTATAATTAATGAGTAAACAGGGTCTAGATCATTAATGCAAATCTGAGTTCAGAAATATGTTATTTTGCCCAGAATGCATGGTATAAGAATCTTTCAAAACACAATTTCTGATTTCTTGAAAATATAATATTAAAAGAAAGGTAAAAAAACTTCTTTGCTTATAATTTGTTCTGCACCTTCAAGTCAAAATAAGAAAGAAGCAATTTTAGGTAACATGAATATTTAGTCTTGATACCTTATTTCTTTCTGTTTGGCTATATGCAGCACCAAAATCTGTAGTTGTAATGAAGCTTTGAAAAGTCATTTTTATTCCTGGTCTTAGTTCAACTCTTTAACAATGTAAGTCTTTGGGACAGATCATAATTTTTCTTAAAATAAAGACTTCATCATAGTACAGTGTTAAGGAGAACGTGGTCTTGGTAGTAATTTTAAAATGAATAATCATTTAAGATATCAAATCAATTCAATAGAAAATGTATGCAACTTAAAAAAAGAAGTGGATATTTTAAATTCTAAAAAGGCAAATAATAACTGCATACACCCGGCATAATTTTGGGATTTTAGGTGGCATCTGTCCAAAAAGATTACTTTTTCAATTTGTGTTGTAAGTTTTCATCCAAGTATCAGGCAATGAAGTCAGAAACTGAGCATGTAATAATTTTCTCTTCTTCTACACAAGTACAAAGAATAAGCCTTTCAAGGTCAAACAATTTTCAAAACTATAAGGACTCTATTCTTTTACACCACATGAGCCTAAAATATATTCAGTTTGTAGGAGGGTGGTGGAATGTGGCTGCTCTTACAACCTTCTGTGAAATTACTGTTTTCCAACCAAGTTTTCATTGTACAGAGAGATATTCCACAAGTGCACAAAGGGGACAAAGGTTCAACGGTGCATAGCTAGTCTTAGCATGCACAAGTGCTGAACTAATCTGATTCTGACCTTAAAAGTCAACAATTAAGTATTTTTGAAAAAAAAAAAAAAATTGAGGAACTCAAATGAAAGGATGTTTTCTTTAAGATTAAAAATCAAGATTATGGTTTTTCATATTTCTTTTGTTAGGTGTTTTTTTTTTTTATTTAATGGACTTATTTTTCCAGTGACAGTGATACTGAGAGCTAACACAGAATCAGTGAAGGAAAATGCCATACTTGAATTCTCACTTGTACTTGAATTCTCAGAGTTCTGAAATAGTCTTGTATTCTGAACTTGTACTTGAATTCTCAGAGTTCTGAAATAGTCTTTTTTTTGGTGTTTCCAGTCAGTGAGCTAGATTACTTGTAATAATCCCATAGCAAAGGTCCACCAGAACATCTAATTAGCCATTCTGTTTTGGTGGAAGTGTGAGGGGAACCCAAGAAGAAAATTTCACTGTGTGAAATTCCTATGCTCACTATAATATCCTGTTACTGAACAGGTGTAAAAGAACAAGCCTGAAGTTATTTATGTAAAATATCTCTCTGTAATAGAGCTTGTTTTCTGTGTTTCAAATAATTCTCTGCTTAATGTATTCTGTGCAAGCTCTCCTAAGAGAGATAGTTCTACTATGTATATTAGAAAAGCTGGAGCGCCAAAGAAAGGTAATTGAAGTGGAAACTGTTGGAATAAGCAATGATAAATGAAAAAGAAATGTTAAGTTTGATTAATAGAGGGACACAGAATGGGATTGGGTTTGGTGGAACAGAAGGTAAGTGATATCAAAGTAATATGGTGTATTAATGTCAAGTTTTTGTTTGAATTATAAGTGTGAAGGAGAGGCAGGCTGGTAAAAATCAGCTGGAATGGGAATGAAACAGACCTTTAAGTGGTTTTACCAAGCTTGGTAGAGTAGTCTCCACAGAAGGGTAGCAGACTTAAGTAAGATCCTGTTACTGAGCCTGTGAGTAGAGGTAAGAGTAGAGTCCATTTATTACTTTTAAAATCTCCACAGGAATTAATTCTATTCAGTCTCTCTGCCTTCAGGTGACTGTGTGGACTACTGCTATGTGAAGAATGATAGGAATCAAAACCACAGTTTGTGTAACAGTATTGCCAGGAGCATGACTGTAAATGATACAGGATAATAAGTAATCCCCAATTTGTTCATGTTTTATGCTCAGATGATTTCCCATAGAAGAGAAAATGTCAGGCAAGACTCGAACATTCGGTGCACGATCTGAGCTCCTAGGGCACACTTCTGATGTTTTGTACTTATTCCTGTATATCTTGATTCTTACCAGAGGTTTCTACGTTGGCAGGGTGAGCGAACTAAAAGCAAAGTAGAAAGGGGAATAAAAACCCACTCATGCATGAAAGTGGTTAATCTCTGTCCCATATTGCAGGACGAAATAATACAGACTAAGCAGACTGACTTGGGAGTGTCTTGAAGTAATGAAGATCAGTTTGCTGTGTTGTCTGTTTAACAGGATGGTTTCAACACAAATGCTGAATATCAGTAATAAATATTGCATATCTCTAATAGGTTCTGAAACCACTTATGAAATGTGCATGTGTACATCCATTAGGAACCATATAAGGGAACTCTCATTCCATATGTATCTGTAAATCTGTGAGTATGATTATTATAAGCTTCTAGGTTGTAAACAGTGCATCGTGAGAGACCACATGTAAAAGAAAATTTGATGAACATGTGATTGATAATTTTTTTTTTTCATCTGAGAAAAAGTATTGCATTTTTCACCACTGCTTTTCTCTTATGTTCTGTCTTTTCTTTGACTTTTCCTGGTTATTTCCTCAGTGACTCCCACATATGAATATTGAATCGTGAAAAGAAAATGCTCAGTTCAGCACAACCAAATTGATACTGCTGTCCCAAATACTACTAACCATTTTTTCTCTTTGCTGTTGTGCCAGATGGATTGTCCTATATCTACTGTATTTATTGAAGGCCACAAATGGATTATCAGTATTGTAAACCTTTATTATATGTCTTATGCCAAAGTAATACTGTATCTCTGAACTTGTACATTTTATTTTGACAGAAACAGACCTGTAAAGATGTTTCTGTGGTGGTCCGCTGTTTTACTTCTTGGATGCATTTTGCTGGGAGCAGACGGGTGGCCGGTCAAGGGAGGATACGACTTTAGGCCCTATCAGCCCCTAGTAAGATTACGGCACAAGGTATGGATTATTCTCTAATACTTCTTGCTTTTCGTCCATGGTCAAGGGGTAAATTACACTCCAGCCTTGCCTTTTCTGTGTTTATTGGAGTAGTGTTCAGAAACTAACTTTTTCAAAGAGAGTGAGATAAGATCTGTTCTAGCTTCAAAAACTAGAGATTATTTATATCAACAGAAACTCAGAGGGAGGGCCAGGAGAGGCTGTCTCTTAAAGCAACTGTCAGCATCTGCTTAAGGCAATGATTTGTCCCAATCCTCAGTGAATTGCAGTCCAAGCAGCGAACAGGGAAAGTGCCCATCAAAGAAGAATGGTGTCAAAGTTACCTGATGAATAGAAACGTGTTTGCAAGAGGTAGATGTTCCCAGTGCTTCTGAATTTAGGAGTCTTGGACCGTGGCACAGTGCAGTTGTTTTCTGAGTTACATGGTTCCCACATTCAACTACTACACGCCATTCAAATTTTACCCACCTAGTGCTCCCTTGTCTTGAATCCAGGACTCCCAAAACAGTTCTCAGCTAACAAATCCTGCTCTTCTTCTGGTAGCTGAAAGGGTAACTTCTGTGGTGGTTCTGTAAAACAAGGAAGAGGGCTGTAATATTTCCATGAGCTGTCTAAAGTTCGCATAGATCTGATCAACTTAATTTCTTCTTGGCATGATAGTCGTGGGAGCAACATATGAAGCGCCTTAAGACCTACAGTCAAGGAGAGATGAAAAAAAAATTTCTTTTCACTCTTCTGAATTTTTGTGCTACAAGTAAAAGGTCTGAATTATAGCCAGAAACTCTAAATGTTAGTTTCTATTAATGTTTCAAGATACTGCTAGTTTTATTTCTCATTTATAAAGTATGAAAGATATTTCTTTTTCATCCTCAGTTTAAAAAAAAAGACCCAATATCTCAGCATATAAGGAGAAACTGACAGCCTGAGTTCTCAAACAAGTAAAATACTTGCCTATTAACTAATTAATGTATGCTTTGTAGATTAAATACAAAAATTTTCTTAACAGATGGAAAATAAAATCTTAAAATTATAAAATTATGCATCCTCTATGGAATGTTCTCAATCAGAATAAAGACTGAATCAGGCCACAGTCAAGGAAATACATAACTGTATCAGCACATAGGTTTTTATGCTGAGTATTATTCAAAACTTTGTCTCATCACTTTATTTCCATTTGACAGCTGTAAGCAAAATAAAATAGCACAAAAAAGGGTCTTTGAAATCTAGAAGGAAGAGAGACACTTGTAATGAAACCATGGAATGAATCATGTGAGAGAGAAATCACATGTGCAAAAAACCCCATCACAAAACCATGAAGACTGTGAGAACAATGAAGGACAGCATATGGGGTATGATTAGAATTATTTCTGAGGTTAGATGGTCTCTGATCGTAATGAATATATGTGGAACTATTCATATGTTGGTGTTTCCTAAATATACTTTTAATGTATTGATAACTCTCAAATAATTCTTGAAATATGCCGTCATAAACTTTTCAAGTGTAATATTGGAGGAATCACACATAGACATATGCAAACAACATAAAAATAATTAAACTTGATAAAAAGCTTTATATTGAAAAATATGGTGGGTTTTTTCCTAGGCAATATGTCTAGATAAAAAAAATGTTTTAGTGTAGGTCAGCTTTTGGTATAGGGATATATGTTTATATAAAAAGCTAGGAATGTAAAACTTTTCTAAAGTCAATTTCTGAAATCAGCTTTGGCACAGATACGCATACTCAAAATGTAAATAATATGGTAAAAGAAACTTTCTGCTTCAATCAAACACTTAATAAATCAAGTGCTTAGATTAAGTTATGCCAGTAGAATACTTACTACAAACAGATGATAATGAATATATGCAGTTACATTTGCTTTGATCAGGCAATATATATGCAAGTTTATGTGTGCAAAGATTAAAAAAAAAAAAAAAAAGATTAATCACTCTTGCTCTAATAAAGGGGAATTTATCTGACTTGAACAATAGTCCAACCAGAGCAACTTTAAATGTCAATCTGCAGGGAAAAAGAATCCTGTTGGTACTTAGGTATTATCTTGAAATAATGATTGTGTTCTTGGTGAAAACAGGCATTCATATCATAAAGGTTTTGTTGTTTTTAGAGGGATTATCAATGATTTCAGCTTCTCATGCATAGAAATTACAAGTAGGAATTTATATATATGATAATCTGAAAGCATAAGAATAGCATTGCTATGGAAAAAATTATAAATAGGGGAAAATTATGCATAAGAAAACATTATTTTACTTTGAGGGTGACTCAGCACTGGAACAGATTGCCCAGAGAGTTGAGTCTTCATCTTTGCAGATATTTAAAAACTGTCTGTACGTGGTCCGAGACAACCTGTTGCAGGTGATGCTTGAGCAGGAAGATATGACAGGGTGACCTCCAAAGGTCCTAACATTCTTTGATTCTGTACTTCATTATAATACATCATTAATAATAATACTGTTCATTATCATGGCTGTTGTAATGGCAATGAAGATCAAATGTTTGACTGCATTGTTTATATATGAAATATTCAAAACCAGGAAGAGATGAGTTCTCTTGAACCAGAACTGAGAAAGGATATTACAAAGCACTCCTCAAAGTTTTGTTTTCAGTCCCCTTCCCTTGTTTAACTGCCACAGCTTACATTTATGTGGTTATGCTGAAAAGTACCAGGCTGTGTCTGAACAGCATGTGAATTTCTTGTTAAGCCAGGTAATCCTTGGTTCTTCATTTGTCAAAACACTGGAAAAGTTTGTAAGGTACTTTCCATTTGGGAGTCTTCTTGCATTGCTGCTGAAGTATTGTGAGCAATTTGTTAATACCTAGGTTCCCACCTGATATTGTTAGAAAGTATTTTTAGCATCCTAATTAATTTTCTTCTTGTCATTTGCATGCCTCTGACAGAGACCAATGTTTATGCAATGTCTTCAGTGAAAGAGTGTATGCTCTGAGATTTCCAGGTATAAACAGGCAGGCGGCAGGCAACAGAATGGCAACTGTTGGCTGCCGATTCTCTGTCAGACACTAAGAAATATGGAATATAGCCTGTACATCCATATGTATACTCCAGAGTATGCCAACTCTGCGTATCTAACAGATGCACGAACAACCTTCCTTGGCAAGCCAGGTGGTTCACATGGTTTAGCAGGGAATAATACTGGTGACAGTGCCTCATTGTTAATGATCTCATCACAGGTGGGGAGCAGTTCAGTTTTAGTCTCAAGGGACAGTAGGTGAAGATGTAATTTAGTCCTTGTCCCTGGACTCCTTTTACTTAGGCCCAGTTCTGAACTTTTGAGGTTAGGACAATTATGTTCCCAATAGCTGGGGCTAACCCCTCACTGAGAGCAAGCACTGCCCTGACAATATGGGTGGGGGTGGGCTCAGGGGAGCCTAGGAACAGAGAGAGGGGAAACCGAGGGAAGTCAGAGTTCAGCCTGAGCCTCAGCCTTAGCCTTGGCCTGTGTCCAGGCCTGTGCAGGATACTCCATCAGAAAAGAGCTTCTTTTGTTGTTCAGCTGAGCAGGAGCGTACAGAGCATACAGCAAAGGGGGTGCACCAGCTTTCACTGGCTTCTGCTAATCTGTTGATTCAAACTTCTTTCCAGCCTTGTCCTGGTTTCGTCTTGTTTTACCAAAGGGCTAAGGGGAAGTGACTCAGATGTGCAGCCCTCACTCTTGTCTGTGATATTTCTCCAGACTAAAATGTTTCTTTTAACTTCCTATAAAAAAACCTGCCTCTCTCCCTTTTTTGTCTCTCCTTCCCTTCTTACTGTTGCTGTTTGCTGCTAAATTCATCAGTTCAGCCCTGATTCACATTAAATTAGGGCTCAAGACTAAGTCAGTTTGGAAGGGTTTAGGTTACGTTAGAATTAGATCCAGTTTAGAAGTGTTTAAGCAATAAGGACTTTGTCTGAATTAAACAAAGCAAGAGAAAAATGTAAGCTTCTGTCCCAGGTTATTAAAAGCAAATTTGAATGCATAAGCACAAAGCACAGAAAAAAAACATATATTACTTTTAGGTTTTTCCCCAAAGCTTCTAAAATGGTCTCCCTCAACTAACAGCACTGAAACACCTGTAAAATATAGACAGGCTGAGTGCTCAATTATTTTTCTTGTCATTTAGGGTGTCATGGCCAAAAAAGAAATGCACAGAAAGTAGTATTCCAGGATTCAAAAATAGCCTGTGGTTTCCTTGTGTTGTCTGGTCTCCAAACAACCAGAGATTTATAGTTCACCGTGTCTATCTGGAAAACGTTTGCTTGCAGGATCTGAGAAGTCATAAAATTTGATCCTCTAAAATCCTCTGTCCTAGGGAGAGAGAAGGGAAAAAATCTATTGAAGATGAGCAGTGGATTCTGAGGACTAAGAACAGAGCTTTTCCTGGTCACATCAATGCTGCTCTCAGCTCTAAAGTAACATGAGAATTTTCTTCCTTCTGAGGTTTCATGAGCACAGTATCTATGTCCTATGCAAATTCCAGGATTAGAAGTAGCAAGACTCAGTTTTACTTTTTTCATCTGTAAATGTATTCAAGAAGTCTTTGTTTGTTTGTTTGTTTGTTTAATTTTACTTTCCTTTTCTCAGGAGAGGGAGAGCATTCTGCATTCTAATCTGATTTTTCCTGTGGGCGATAGCATTAAAAAGGCATGGGTAATTTTTTTTTTTTTAAATCCCATTACAATCATTGTGCATTAACAAGCTAATATCAATTAAACATTTTATTTTTGCTATCTCTCACTACATGCTCAAAGCATTTTTTAAGTCTTAGGAAAGTTGCTTCTAAAATCTCCCTGTAAAATTTCTTCTATAATCCTTCTGCCAACTAGTCCGTCACTGGGGGATGGAGTGTCAAAGTCTGAAATTAAGGCAAGGCTGGTTTCTGCTTTCAGGATGCCTGTTGAGAGTTACTAGCCATGCCTTTCTATAAACTTGTAGTCAGATCAAGAGGGCCAGTCAGGGAGCAAAGGTGCATCTTAACTATTGGGCTGAACCTCTTGCTGTACCTATCATTTTTGTTCTTGTTACTGAACATCATCACTGTGGAAAAGATTAATCTCAACCAAATATTTTGAGGGATGATGAGATTCACATGTATTATCTACCTTTTGATTAACATTGTTTTTTTAATTTCACTTGCTGGGTTGGCAACAAAGAATAAAATATAACATGGTAGTATACGGAGGCAATGCAATTATCTTCTCCAGTAGTCAGCTTGGCCTTCTCACATTGAATCCTTGGAAGAGGATTTCCAGTTATCCTCTGAATAGATTAGAAATGGTTTTTTACCTTTCTGGTGTTTGGGATTCAATGCAAACACAGTCTATATCAGCTATCATTTCAGATTCTTGATTAGCGTGTGTAGCAGGTTGGTTCGCTAACCGGGCGGAAACACTAATTTAGTGTAGTGGTTTGATCACATCTATTTCACTCTGTGAGGTAAGGATTAGAAGAAATGCAAAGCAGGCCTAAAACTTTAAAGAATATAAAGAAGTTTATTACTAACAGAGTTAAAAGTAACAAGAAATAATAAGAAGCTAAAGGAAAACCCCCTTCTTCCCCCTTTCCCTCCAGCACTCCCCCCTCCTTTTACCACCTCGCACAAAGGGTAACAATTTTGGTCAGAGTTGCAGTCCTTAAAAGTCTCTTTCTTATGCTTAGGGAAAAGGGTTCCCTTCTGCTATGC